>PVKH010027774.1:0-12960 GCA_004027955.1 Chaetophractus vellerosus | reverse complement strand
GTGGACACTGCGCAGGTGCAGCTTTCCCTGCTTGTGGGCGGTCTCTGCATCGGTTCACAGCCGGCTTTCAGTTCGCGGGTGGCTGGCTGCGCTCCATCCGCGGGTGACCTGCCCTGCCCATGGCAGCTCTTGCCATGTCTGTGGCAGCTTCTTGCCCTGCCCATGGCAGCTCCAGCCCACCCATGGCAGCTTGCCATTCTCAAGGTGGTCTGCCCACTAGGAGAGGTCCCCGGGAATCGAACCCAGGGCCTCCCATGTGGTATGCCAATGCCCTATCCACTGGGCTATCGAGCCGGCCCCTTGTGAATTTTGGGGAGGCTAAGAAAGCACTACACCTTCACTGTTAAGTCTGTGTAGGGACCCAGGCTGCCCCCCCAATTAAAGACATAAGTTAAACATTAACAACTCTCCCCAGAGAGGAAAGAATACATATATGGTTTCATAAACAATAATCTTCCCAAAGAAGTAAAAGTCCTTGTAAAAATGTCTGTCCTATGACTATAAAAAATCACTTGCTGTCATTTATACACTTCACATGACCCTAGCAGAAACTATGTTCTCATACTGTATGGAACATCCGTGTTCTGAAACTGTGCATATCAACCCTCATTTTCCAGTCTCTTTTTGGGTCACTATTTTCATTATCTAAACCACTGCCAACAGAGAGCCTCTGCAGTCCATAAGTCCCAATAAAGCTCATGCCTGACTCAGCACCAGGTGTGTTCTTTGATGTCATGGCCACACCAATTTGCACCCTTCAGGAGTTGAGTTGGAACATTAGATGACCATGAAGCCACTGGTGACACTACAAAGCTACAAAATCTACATGCCATGAAATAAAAAAGGTAGTGAGTTGGAAAAGTTAGCTCATGATTCATCTATCCATTCAACTGAAACTTGCTTAGTATCTACTGTCACTCAGATTCTCATCCAAGTTCTGGAGATAAGGCACAAATAAATTTCCTGCACTAAGGAAATGGGAGAGGATAGGCAACAAACATATAAATAGATAATAACTGTAGAATGTGATAAGTTATATGATGTAAAATAAAGCATGGTAGATGATTAATGAATAATTTCAAATGGAGCTAAGTTAGACAGGTGGCTAAGTAATACTTTTCAGAGGAAGTGTTATTAGAAGAGAGATGTAATTGAAGTAATGAAGGGAGTTACTCAATGCTTTGGGGAAAGAGCATAATAGTTAGATGGTCTAGCAAGCACAATAGCAATACTAGGCAGAATGTGCAAAGCATGTTCAAGAAACAGCTAGATCAATGTGGCATGACTAGGACTGAAGGAGGAATTTATGACTGGTGGAGCATACCCTGACCTGCTTTTAAGAACCCACACTCCAGAAAAGCAGCTCTTTCCTTAGCTAGGTTTCAAAAATTTCCATTTCTCTTTCTGCTTCTATCTCAGCTCTTATCACAAGCATATGGAAGGAAATTATTGTTTTCAACAGCTCCAGCAAGACCAGCCATAATTAACATACCAAAAGAAATGCAAGATTAAAAGAAATCTTTGCCTAATTAAATAGTTAGGGAAATACACGTGGATCAAGCAATTTTGCTCCCATTTATCATATAGGAGGTCCAGGGTAAGAGTCAATGGCCTCCTGGTGAAAGGCAAGCCAGTCCATAGGGCAAGCTAGCCTGATTGGAGAGCTGGCCCACATGGAGTGCTGGCTTGTGTAGGAGTACTGACCCATACAGGAGTGCTTGCCCATGCAGAGAGCTGTTGTAAGATTATGCCACAAAAAGAGAAATGGAGGAGAGACAATAAGAGAGAGATGAAGAAGACCAAGAAGCTGAGGTTGTGCAAGAGATTGAGTGCCTCTCTCCCTCTCTGTAATGTCCCAGGATTGGTTCCCAGTGTCACCTAAAGAGAAGACAAGCAGACCCAGAAGAACACACAGGGAGCAGACAGCAAGCACAAAACAATGGGGTGGAGTGGGGGATAAATAAATAAATAAATAAATAATAAAATAGTTAAAATCACACTCACTGAAACTGCCACATACTAACCCACTAGAATAAGCCCTTACTTATTAACTTGTTGAACGTCTACTTTCCTCTTTTAAAAATAATGTGGGGCTTATCTAACCCAAAGATAAGTTCCTGCTTTCTTCTTTCCCCACAGAACTAACTGAGACTGTTGAAGCATGCACAGAAGTTAAAATGATCCTGAGACGTAAAATATCCTGTAAGCATAAACATGGTGGACAAGAACCACAGGAAAGAAAATAACAGATCTGAGAGAAAGTAAAATGTCTCATGTCAGGTTACAAGCTCACTCTGCAAGATAACTCACCAGTCAATAATAATAACCAATTGTAATCCCTAATTTAAAGGTGCGCACAGCCAATTATTATAACCAACTTGCCATCATTAATTTAAACTAGCCACAACCACTAATATTCATAACCCCTCTCCCCTTTGTTAATCCTTCACCTTTCCAGCTCAGGAGACAGATCTGAGGGAACTAACTGCCTGTCTTCACCAGGTTAGCCTTTCCTAAATCAAAACTTTTTTTCTCAAAACCTGGTATCAACTGATTAATTCTGAGCACATCAGGCAAGGAATTACTTCATGTGGAAATGTAAAACTAAAGGAAGGAATGAAGAACATTGGACATGATGAATATAAAACTTTATTATTTTTCTTCTTTAAATTTCTTTAATAGACAAGCAAACTTTGAAGCAAAAATAACCTTGTATACTGTGTTCACCTTGGGAGCCTGCAAGGGAGGTAGGCGGAAAATGACTCCAGGCTGGGAGGGAAGTTTTCTCATACCAGTACAGCTGCAGGCTCTAGACATACAGGCACTGCTGTTTATTATTTGCAGAGTTATTCATATACTATGGTTATCACTCAAATGTTACACAGAAGGGACCCAAAATGCAACCTCCCCAGAATCATTTCTGCTGTGCTCAGAGACCATGTGTGCTGGGCCAAGGAATTTGTGAGCTAATAGCTGATACAACAGTTGGGCTACTGCCTGAGCCTTAACCCTCACAGGTCTCTGCCCTGACACCCGACCCCTGAGGACAATGGCTTTAGCATCTGTGGGAGTACATGGCAACTAAATACCACAGCAACAATGTAGGGGGTAACAGCATAGAAGTATACATCCTAGGCCTTTTAGGGTTCCCCTAAGAGTGCATTTCCAAGTGCCTAGGGATTCCCACCAGTTTTATTCTGAGTAATATTATACATATATATGGAAATTTCCCCAGCTAGCTGGTAGGGGCTCCCCTCCTGCTCAATACACTTAGGCAAGATGCCATGCAATTCCACATGCTCAGCAGGGAGACAGTCTCATTTGTTATACAATGCATAGTCATACTACTGCCTGGCAGGGTCCATACACAATGGAGGAGTTTCTCAGTATGCCAGTGAACTGCTTTTTACTCTGCTGTCATTTGGTCAGCCATTTCCAACCAGGTCTAATTGTCACAAGTGGCAGGGGTGATACTCCAGGTCAAAGTATTGACCAAACTGGCCAGGAGTTTAGTGTACACCCAACAGTGGGACAAATACACCTAAGCATATACATGTGCCCAAGCCAGCAAGCTGTTGACAGAAAACCTAGGGGTGATATGACAAGTGAGAAACAGTGACTAAAATGGATAACTTGTGTTTATTTAAGAGGACACAATCTAATCACTCATCCTGTGACAACAATGCTCTGTTTGTGGCATATGGCTGGACTGAGTGTACCACACATGGGGCCCACCCACTGAGGGCTGTAGTGTCACATCCTTAACCTGTATCAAAATGGGAGAACTCATTACAAACTAGAGAGCCAATATAAAAGTTTCTTTTAGAATTATCACTCCTGTTGACAATGCCATCACCTTTACCTGCAAAGGTCAAACACAAGTTATCCAAGGTGTGATTGACAATTTCCTTTATAATCCTATTCTCCAGGGAGCAATAAGAGTGAGCCACCCCACATGGGGTGCTTTCAAGGCCCTAAGGCCATACTATGGTTTTAGTTTCTCTGCCATGGAGAACAATTACAATTGGTAAAAGAATATGTCCCTGAGGCCCCATCTGGGGCTTCAGCAAGGGGTGTTTTGTTGTAATTTCCAACATGCCTGGAGCCACTGCTTTATGCAATAGGGCTTCTACAGGCATTACCCCACCCCATCAGGAGCTTTCATTCCATTGTTGGACCACCACGGTCCACAGGCTCTTGTACCACTTGCACAAAACAGATCAACTTTCAGTACAATAAAGAGTTAAAGGGCTTTTTATTCTTACAATGATCCAAACAGCCTGAAGATCAGCCCACTGGCCACTTTGACTAATAAAGGAGTTCTCGAATAGGCCTTGGTATAAAAGAAAATCAGGCCTCCTTGATTTATGTATGGTTCAGGCCGCACAAGTCTTGGGATACTGATATAAGATCTGGTATGTGCCTCATGGAGAAGCATTCTGTGTTTCAAAGAGTACAGCTGGTATAAGTCAAGATAATGATTAACAAGTTCTGTTACATATAGGAATATAGCTCATGAACCCTAAAGAATAGGAATCTGCTGATGTTAGCAGAAGTGTTATCTATCTATCACGTATCCTATATACTTGCACATGCACACATGTATTTTCTTTGTTCTAATGCCTAATAAAAGCCATTATGGTTTATGCAGTGGCACTCTTCTGCCCCTGGGTGGAAGGTCTCATGACCCTGGTTACCTCTTTTTTCTTTCTCATCATTTTCATCCATGGCACCATTTTCATGGACCCAGTTCCTGAACATCAACATTTGCTGCCCAACATGGGGCTGTGAAAATGCAACTTTTCTTTCTGACTTTGCACAGGAGACTAAGGAGCTCCTGATGAGTGGTTTTCAAAAAAAGGGTAAGTTTCATCCTTGGGATCATCAGGGAAATGGGGAATCAGTAGTCAAATTTTGAAGAGTACGCTAGAGTGTTGAAAATTTTCTTAAAAAGCACCAATGTAACTATTATATCCTTGGCTTTTGAGGAAATTTTTTCTCTTGTACAGAAACATTGTTATTGGTTTCAGCCACAAGGGCAGAATATTTTAAATTGGAAACAATGGAAGTTAGTCATGAAAGCTTTAAAAAGGGGTTATCGAAAAGGAGAGATAACTCCCATGCATGGTCTTTGTGTAGCCTTATTTCTGTTGCTCTTGAACCATTACAATCAGATGAAATTGAGGGTAATAAACAGGATGCTGCTATTGCTGGACTGATAGCAGAACAAACTGATGTTGATTTTAATGAAAATATATATGAAAAACTTCATGAACAGCTGAAAACAGATAAACTCATGTCTAATGAAAGGGAAGGAAAGAAAAAGGGAGTTTATGGAACTTTTCCAGGGGTCATTATGCCATCCACTCCCAAAGGTGATTTATTGTCTTTTGAACCTGAGTTTCCTAAGGTATCTGCTGATCCATTTTCTATGACATTTGATTGCCCTCCAAAAGTTGTGTTTTTGTGCCAGCACCATCCTTTTCAATTATGAAAATCATAGCACAGGTAAGTAAAGAAGGAGATTCAAAGCCTATGCAACTTTTTTCTGCTTTTCCCATACTAGGTACTCAAATTCTGGTAGATCTCAAAATCCCCAAGAAGGCATACAATTTCATCATGTCCTAATCCATTCAAAACTTTCAAAGAATTAAAACAAGTATGTACTTAATATGGTGTAAACTCACCTTATACTATATGTTTAGTTCAAGGCATGGCTCAAGCAAATAGACTATTCACCTGGGATTGGAAAATTCTTGTAAAAACTATTGTTGCCACAGCTCACTTTAGTGTTTGGCAACTAGAATATCAAAAAGGCTGCACTCAAAAAGCAGAAATGTTGAATAAAGCCCTTATCAATGAGATCATGCTTCTAAGAAAACATTCTGCTGAAAGGTTAACTAAGATAAGGAAAATATTCCAGCAGTCTCTGTATAAACCCCTAATGCCTATATGATAATGTGCCTGTGGACTGGTGAGGGCTAATAAAATTCAACTGCTGGAAAAGTAAGAAAACTTGGCAATACAGTTTCCAGAAAAATTCTCAAAAAGCAGTAAAATCAAACCTGTATGTTTCTATTGATGTATTGCAACTTGTTTGTGTTTGTCTGATTGTTCAGTGTCAATGTACACTTTGATACTTCTGGATGGTAATATTAAATTGATAAATAAAAATTATTAAAAGAGCTCTATTCAAATGGCCAAAAATTAAATAAGTTCTTATATTAATAAATATGGATATTAATTAAAATAATAAAAATAGTTATAACCAAATTGAATCATTATTTTGACAAATTTGTTTAGTGTTTATGGTAATTGTATGTTGTAAAATGTTTGCTTGGAAACAGTTTCAAAATTCATTTTGGTAACTTATGCATAGAAGGTATATAATGTGTGTTTTTATTATTAAGGAAAAAGAAAGTAATTTTGTCCTAAGATGAAATGATTGGTTATTAAGAAAGAGCAAAGTGAGAAACAAAATCTGTATGAATACAGAAAGTGTGTGGGAAAGGAATTTTTGTGGTCAAAGTTAAGTAAGATTTAATGGCTCTGTCTATAAAGATTTAAAAGCTTTAATGTCAAACATTATAATAATACAAAGTTAAAGTTTTATTCTTTCTCAGTTTCTCAATTCATTTCTCTGTTTTAGTAAAAGATTACCAAAGCTTTTTCTCCTCTGTATGCAAAAAAGAAAGTCTGTTTTATGAAAGTAGCTTCTTATACTTTAACCTTATCATTTCCTTGGAGAAACAAGTTTTATCACTTTTAAAAGAACATAACATTCAAACATGCTTTCTCAAAGTCAAATGCTGAAAAGTAGCTTTTAATTTCAAACTGTTACAAATAATTTGTTTTTTTTTACCTAGAAAAGGGTAAAATACTAAAAATAGTTAAATTCATTTGATATATTATAAGTTGAATGAAGTATTTGAAACTGTTGTACAATTAAAAGATATTTTATAACCTTATGATAATTAAAATTAAGTGAAAATTTCATGTGAATATGTAAAAATATATAAAATTCCTGAAAATTTAATAATGTTTCAGTATAATATTAGATAAAAATATAATGCTATTAACCATAATTTTAATTATTTTTAAATATAGTAATAATATTTGTCACAGAAACTACCTCTTTGCCTAAAAATCAAGAGGCAGATGCTTTAACTCAAGTTTATCTGATTTACCCCATGTCTGCTAAAGAAACAGGTCTAAAGCTACATAAAGAAAGTAGCCATTAGGGGTTGCCAAGGGTAGTGCATATCAGTAATTTATAGTAAATTAAAATAACACCACTGCAGTATACAGCACTCCCAAATACTGCTAATTTGTTGCAAAAAATTAGTGTCCAGTTATGTCACTATCACTTTGTTTTAAACTTCCTAAGGCTTTAAACATGTCAAGCCACCCCACATTTCCCTTCCTGTAAAATAGCCCACAATAAATCAAATTTAAATTCAATGCTGTGAGCTAAAGTCCCACTTCCAACTATAATGTTAACAACAAAACTGATGCACCTATTAAAATTACAAATTAATGTACTGCTCCACAGCCAAAATAAGAAATAATAATTTGTTGTTACCTATGCCTCAAACTAAACAAAATTTAAAAATTAAGGTCATTCTAATCATGCTACTAAGAATCTTAAATGCATAAAAAATAAAAGTTTATTCATTGGATGTCTGCTAGTTAAAATCTATGAATTATATATAATATACTTAAATACTAATCAAAATTGTAATGCACTAAATTGCATACCTAAGTAATTTAATAGCTTGTATGTTACACATAAATGTATTTTATTAAATGTATATGTCAATCTCTTGTTTTAAGTTTAAACAGTCCTAAAACCAAATGTATTAAGACAGAGTTTGGTAAGTATTGTTCAAACCTAAAAAGTAAAATATCATGCAAATCACTTTGTTAATCAACAAACCAAGGCCTTGCTAGTTAACACTTTTCATATTTCAGGAAAAATAATGGAGACTAAAATAGTAAGCACATCAAAGATGCTTTATAACAAATTAAAAGAGATAAAGTACATTTCAAAAGGTGTTGTATTCCTCCCTGGAAGAGCTGGCCACTCTCCCAGGGACTGATGCATAAACCTTAAAATGTACGGCCCAGGGATTGTTGTGTTCCTTCCTGAGAAGGCTGGCCCCTTCCTCCAGAATTAGCAAAATACTCACAAGATGGCATCTTTAGTATCAAATTCATTAGTCATAAACACAGTCAACCAAAACTCTAGCATCATCTGCTAGCTCAACACTTCCCAGCTAAAAGCTAAATATTAGAAGGTATATTTGTAAAACTGCTCAATTTATCTATCATTCTATAACTTTGTTCAATATTGACTTAATCTTTTAATTGATTATGTTATTCATGTTTCTCACTCTAATTGTCAGTATAAGCTTATTAAATTAAATATACACATTAGCATTTATCTTACATCTATCTAGGACTCTAGCCAATAGTAAGCCAAGTATATCAGTGGGTCCCCTGTTTTAGTAAACATGTGAATGTATGTATACATATCATAAAATATTGGAATATAACAGTTAAACCCCTGTTTATAAAAAATCCTTCACTTATTTTGTATTCTTTCTATTATTAACAAAAACACACTAACTAAATATCAATAAAAAGTCCTGCCACAAGAAATGTTCAATAAACCCACCAAGTGTCAATATTATGTCCTTTAGCTTTGAAAAATTAGTTAAAATTTATATATTTACTCCTTCTGCTTTAACCACATTTTAATCATTATATAATCATTTAATTATGGAACCTCAAGAATGCTGCTTTTATGTGATGTTTGATTTAACTTCCTTCCTTATAGAAGCTCAAAAGCTTGACTGGTGGCCAATGATGGGTAAGATCCTCAGAGGAGGACAACCTAAGACAGGCACAGTCACAAAAGCCTATGGAAGAAGACAAGTGTGAGAAGTCAGGTTGTATCATCTTATATAGTGGTTCCTATGATCTTCACTTTAATTTTTAATTAATAGAAAATGGGGAAATGAAGGAGTTCTCACATAGGCCTTGGCCTAAAAGAAAAACAGGTCTCTTTGATTTATGTGTGGTTCAGGCACCACAAGTCTTGGGATGTTGATATAAGATCTGGTACGGCTGTCCTGATTTTGTGAAAATCAGGATAAGATAAATATTCACTATATTAGAAACCATGCATGGGTCCCCAGACCTAGCTTTTCTCCCTAGGTCTGGTTTTTAGAAAGCTGGTGATAAACTAAGCCTGAAAAAAAAAGATCTGGAAAGATCTGGTACATGCCTGATGGAGAGACATTCTGTGCTCCAAAGAGTACAGCTGGTATATGTCAATATAATGGTTAACAAGGTCTGTTACATATAGGAATATAGATCATTAACCCTAAAGAATAATGGAATCTGCTGATGTTAGCAAAAGTGTTATCTATCACATATCCTATACCCTTGCACATGTGCACATGTATTTTCTTTGTTCTAATGCCTAATAAAAGCCATGATGGTTTATGCAGTGGTACTCTTCTCCCCCCGGGGAGGAGTGTCCACTGACCCCAGCTATCTCTTGTTTCCTTCTCATCATTTTCATCCATGACACCATTTTCCTGGACCCAATTCCTGAACATCAACAGACTAAAACCCATTTCACATGATATAGTGTCAGCCCTATGCTGGATGGACACAGCCATCCACCGAGCAGTCTGGCCTCACCTGCCCTCAACTATTCATCTGGCAGACTTCAGGATTGTCTCCCCCCCAGCTCCCAAGGGGGACCATGTGTCCTGGAATGGGGCCACCTCTACCAGGACTCAATGCTTCTGCATATGTCAGTAGACCCATGGCCATGTCAATGGCTGAAAGGGCATAGCAGCACTGCACACTCAAATGTAATGGCCTGTATTAGTCAGCCAAAGGGGTGCCTTTGCAAATATGCCAATAATTAGTTGGTCTTTATAAAGGGTATTTATTTGGGGTAGAAACTTACAGTTACCAAGCCACATCGCATAAATTTCATCCAAGACAGCTGCCAATGTTTTCCAGGGTTCATGCTTCTTGGTTTACCAGGGCTGTGTTTCTCTCTGGGCTTATTTCCTGTTTCCTCCAAAAGGTCAGCTGTAGACTGTCAGGTGAATGGCTCACTTTTCTACTCCTGGGGTATTCTCTCCAACATCAGAACTGCTTCTCAAAAACTGCTTCTCAAATCTGCTCCCTCTGGCCTTTGTCTTGCCTTTTATGTTTGATTCCCCACCCACCTAGGGGTGGGGTACAATGCCCTACTGACATGGCCCAGTCAATACCCTACTCATAACCCAATCATTCCCAGATGAACAGATCAGTTTACAAGCATGATTCAATATTGATTTTTGGAATTCATAATTACATCAAATGGCTACATGGCCTAATAAAATCTACCTGCCACCCTGTGAGTGGGATACATCCTCACTTAATTTGACTCATAGTTCTGGGCAGTGCCCTCTGATGTAACAAAGAACAACAGGGACATGCATTGTATGCTGCCAAACTGCTTCTACATCTACTGTTAAACCTCAAAGAAATGCAGCCTTCCTCATTGTGGGTTCTCTAGCATGTAGGAGTTTCTGGTGCAGCAACATGGCCATGTCCTGAACACTCTTTACCTGCAAGGTAAGCTTAATGAATTGATCTGCTTCATCATTGCCTGGATGCAAAAGGGAGCAGTGAGCTGCTACATGGTACATTGTTACTTCTTCTCGATGTGCTACTGACTACTTCACGCGCTTCCATTCTGGTAACTACCAGGTAAGACCTTTATATTCACCCAACTGTTGATACATACTACTAAGGGGCAGACCTTATGGCCAACTATGAGCCACACAGCTTGCAATTCAGCCCATTAGCTACTATGACCAAGGCCTAATTCATACCAAATGGTATTGGTCTGAGGGTGCACCACTACAGTGGTTCTTTAAGCCACCTGTCCTTGGATGGCCCCATCAGTATACTGTGCCTGTTTTGGCATGATACCTACCCCAGCTTTAAATGGGGAAATTTCTCTAGTGGGGATTTGCAAGGGGGCCCCAGGGTACAGTGTCCCAGCATACATTAAGGGACCTAAAGCTGGCTGCAAGTCTTTCCTCAGTGGACTGGAAGCAAATGTACTTCTCTATTCCAAATAGGACCCCCCACATGGCTAACATTGCCATCTGGGCCATGCCATTGCATAGCTGGATGATTTAATTCTGCATCCACCATTTTATGGGGTATGTGCTGAATACCTTTACTGGTGCTTCCCTGGTTATGGTCTCAGTACTCTGCGTGACAGCACACATGGCTGCCAATTGCTTCCTATGCAACCATAGTGCTTTGTTTGTCTCCATAGCTGACTCCAAAACTGTATTGCCTGTTGCAGGTGTTAAGTTAGCTTCCATAAGCCCCAACCATATCCTTCTTCTGTAATGTGCACATCTAATTCAAATGATGGCTGCGGTCAGCCCCTAACAAAGTTTGGGCTTAACAACTCTTTTAGCTTGTACAAAGGCCTGCTTGGCCTCCTCAGTCCAATTCCATCCACCTCCTTTTTTGCTAACGTGTATACAGTCTTTAGGACCTATGCAAATTGGGGAATGAACACTCTCCAGTAGCCCAGGAGACCCAAAATGTCTGCAGCTGTTTCATTGCTGTGAGGCTTGGGAAGGCTTGAATCTTATCAATCACAGCTTCAGGAATTACTTTTGTCTTACCCGACCATACAATAGCCAAGAATTTCACAGACAACCTAGGCCCATGCAACATGTCCTGATTAATCACCCATCCCTAAGTTTTGAGGTGGGTGACCAGAGTGGGAACAGCAGCCTCCAAATCTGCAAGAGAATCAGTGGTTAGCATTACATCATCAGTGTAATGATACACCCAAACAGTATCGGCGTGTTGCCACTTTTCTAGGTCTTTAGCCACTCAACCATGACAAATGGTGGGGCTGTGAACATAGGTCATGGGAAGTAGGGTAAAAGTCCACTGTTGGCCTTCCCACATGAAGGCAAACTGACTCTGCCCTTCATTAGCAATGGTGATGGAGAAAAATGCATTTTCCAAGTCCAAAATGAAAGATAAGTTCCCAGTGTCAAAGTCAAAATATTCATTGGGTAAAGAACAAAGGGCACAGCTTCATGTAAAGGAGGAACTACCTTGCTGGGCTCTCAATAGTCAACAGTCATACTCCATGCCTCATCAGCCTTATGTATGGGCCACACTGAGGCATTAAACAGCCTTGAAACCCCACAGAGGATTTTTACCTTGACCAATTCTTTAATAGTTGCTGATATTTCTTCATACCCTCCTGGAAAACAGTACTGTTTTATGGTCACTCTCTTGTGGGGTTCAGGCAACACAATGGGGATATGTTTAGCATGTCCCCATATCACAGGTTTCAGTACCTGTAATGGTTTGACAGTTTTATCTAATTATGAATTCCAAAAATATAAATTGAATCATGCTTGTGGACTGATCTGTTCATCTGGGCATGATTGGGTTATGATTATGGCATTCACTGGGCTGCATCAGTAGGGCATTGAGCCCTTCCCTTCAGTGGGTGTGGTCTCAAATGTAAAAGCCAAGGCAGAAGATTTGAGAAGCAGACTTTTGAGAAGCAGTTCTGATGTTGGAGATGAGTGCCCCAGGAGAAGACAAGTGAGCCGTTCACCTGATAGTCTACAGCTGGCCTTGTGGAGAGACACAAAGCTTAGAGAACCTCATGGTCTACAGCTGAACTTGTGGAGGAAACAGAAGCTAGCCCAGAGAGAAATGCAGCCTGGGGAACAGAGGAATCCAGAAGCCTGAACCATGGCAAACATCAGCAGCTGTCTTGCTCCAACACATGGACTTTGGTGAGGGAAGAAACCTATGCTATGTGGCCTGGTAACTTTAAGCTTCTACCCCAAATAAATACCCTTTATAAAGACCAAACAATTATTGGTATATTTT
>PVKH010027773.1:0-12957 GCA_004027955.1 Chaetophractus vellerosus | reverse complement strand
ATACACATAGCTACCCCTTTGGTGAGCTAAAACAGAACATATATTTGGGATCATCTTTCACTAGCTGCAGAGGATGGTGAGCCAACAAAAGTAAAATGCTTTAAGGTGGTTTTTGTCACCATCACCATCCAAAAAGCATCTTTGAAGGGCATAATTAGCTATGGAATTGCCTCTGCAGTGTCCTTTTGGGAAAGCTGTTAGAAAAGACCCTGTTTTTGAGGAATCAGCACTTAGAGAGATGGGGGAGTGTGGAATCACGGTTCAATTCCCAAGCTCTGGCCCTAAACACGTTGGAATTCGTGCTCTGCCACTTACTAAGTAGGTGACATTGGGTAAATTATTTAATCTTTCTTGGACTCAGTTTCCTTATCTGTATCATTGAGATCATAAAAATAGAAAACTTAGAAGATGGCTGTTGGTAAAATGTTTATCAGAGTCCCTGACATGTGGTAAGAACACAAGGCGTGCTGTCTCTATTAGTGAAGGCAGGTGACTGAAGGCAGGAAGTGGGAGCTTTACATTCAGACATGGATTAATTGAGGAAGTATTCCCTTTACGTATAGGTCCTGGCACACATTTGCGTGTAAACATATCAAGTGATTGTATTCCCTTGTCCAATAGGTTAAAAAAATTGAATGAACTATTAAAACCATCTTAAATAAAGGTACACAGTTCTGTACTTTCAAGCTCATTGCTAGTTACTTCTCCATCTTTTTCAAGACCTGGCCACTGGGCACTAGACTTGCTCTTAGCTCTCAAAAACCTTTTGCATGTCTTTTCTTTCTTTCTTTGAAAAAAAATCCAAGTTTTTTCTGGACTTTTGAAAGACTCTTTCAGAAAGTAAAATTGAAAAAAAAATCCTTAGGTTGTTTGCTGTTAAATATACACCCAAATGTGATTTAAAAAAAAAAAATTTTTTTTTTTTAAAAGAACTCAGGGGCCGGCTGTAGCCCAGTTGGTAGGGTGCCAGTTTACCACATTGGAGGCCCCGGGTTCGGTTCCTGGGGCCTCCTCAAGCGGGCAGACCGCCTTGAGTGGGCAAGCCGCCGCAGGCAGGCAGGCCAAGCCGCCGTGGTGAGCTGACTCGGCGGGCCCCCGCGCAGGGCGGGGCGACAAGCAGACACAGAAGAACGGAAGAATGAACACAGCAAGAACAAGCAGAAAGGGGGGGGGGATATGTAATAAATAAAATAATAAATCTTTAAAAAAATACTTTAAAAAAAAGAACTCAGGATAATTTTCAATGGGAAATTAATCACTCCATGTTTATGTCTTTCTGTAACTTCTAAATGGACAGTTGCCTGTCTTTTTCATATGTAACCACAGAGAGCTCTAATTTCATGCTATCTTTCCTCCTTCAAGATGGGCCAGCTCAAAAGAAGATTTAAGGGGAGGGCAGGAGGCCATCCCAGCGATCTTTTCCAGACAAGTGGCATTGAAGCAACACTTTCAAATCTTCTCCTCCTACAAACCTGCCTTAGCTATAAGGGTGGAGCCCAATGATCTCTCCATCTAATCTCAGCTCTCAAGGTGACTTTTGAATGTACACACTGATTCATTCATCTGTGCGTTTTAGAAAACAAGCTAAACTATGCAAATCTTCAGTTGCATTGCTTTTCTTTAGAGCTAAAACTTGCTAATGTGTATCTAGGTGGACAACATGCATTTGATAAATGCAAGACCTCTAAACAGTAGAGGAAAACTAGGGTAGGCAGGGAGAGGACGAGGTGATTGAAAAGGACAGTGAGAAACTTCTGTGTTCAGACATGGTCCGAGGCTCTGAGTCTGGAGCTGTGAACAAGGCAGACACGATCTCTCCACTCTGGAGCACTCAGTTTAACAGGGAGACAAACAGAAAACAGATCTTTTAAGAAACACATTAAGGGCTTATATGTCAAACCAAGCAAACAAACCAGTTAGCTGGTACAATTGGCACCTTAGATTTCTCATGAAGGAAGAATGTTCATTTTTATACTGGGATAATTGGGAATTAACTCAAATCCAAGGCTCAGTTTCTTCATCACTGAAATGGGAATGAATCTACTTACAGGTCTGTGTTGAGGCTCAGATGAATCCATCTGTCCCAAGCATTTAGTTTGGTGTTCAAATTTTAATAAAGTAATGTCATTGAGCTGATGTTTCGTATCAAACAGTACGCTAACCGCTTTGATAGCCAGCATCTCGTCCAAACCTGCAGGACCACCCCACAAAATTGGAAGTGACACCAAATGGAACCATTTTTTACTGAGGACCTGGTTTCACATGGACTCATGGTCTTTGTTAGAATTGAAGATTAAAATAAACCAATTTGGAGAAGCAAAATCATTTAGATCCACTAAAAACTGAAGTTACCTCTTTATTTCTAAGCTCTTCTTGAACTTGCCAAAATTTTATTGGAATTAAACCAGTCAGATATGGGGATTTCACTGTTAAGGAAAACGATGATCTTTGCTTTACATTAGAAGGCCTAGGAGTCGAGTATGATTTTAAAACTCAGTTTGAAGCCTATACAGAGACGACTTAATTAATGGTTCATCTTTTTAAAGCCGGTGAATCCCTTTGATGGTTGGTGAGTCACTGTTAATTTCAATTAGCTCAGAGGAGAGATACAGGGGAATTTAGAATGTGGTCACAGTTGGGAATTGGCCCACATATTGCATTGTCTTATTCAACACATTTTTTGACCCTGTGTGTCTGAGTCTCAGGCACTACAGTCATAGACACAAACAAGCTATCACTGGTCTGCGTTAGATTAGCAGTGAAATCACCCTTGGACAAGGCAGTCAGGTGTTGTTCTGCCTCATGCCACATCAGCAAAAAATTGACTAGGATACTCTTCTGTCAGGAGAGGTGTGTCAGAGAAAGGGACAAAAAAATACACTCTTTGGATGGTAATCAAAGACCGCCATGGTCTCCCTTAACTACCTTTTCTATCTCTCCAGCATTTAAAAAAAATTTTACTAGAGAAGTTGTGGGTTTACAGAACAATCATGCATAAAATATAGGATTCCTCATAATTAACACCTTGCATTGGTGTGATATATGTGCTACAATTGATTAAAGCACATTTCTATAATGGTACTGTTAATTACAGTCCATGGTTTAACATAGGGCTCACTGTGTTGTACAGTTCCATGGATTTGTTTAAACACATTTTTTATTCTAGTTACATATATACAACCTAACATTTCCCCTTTGAACCACATTCAAATATATAATTCTGTGCTGTTAATTATATCCACAGTGTTGTCCTACCATCACCACCACCCTTTACCAAAACTTTTCCATTGTCCCAAATAGGAACTCTACCTTTTATTCACTAATCCAACCCCAGCCCCTGGCTCTATGAGTTTGCTTATTTGAATTATTTATTTCATATCAGTGAGAGCGTACCATATTCATCCTTTTGTGCCTGGCTTATTTCAATCAACATGGTGTCTTCAAAGTTCACCCATGTTGTCATATGTATCAGAATCTCATTCCTTTCCATGGCCTCCATAGTCTCCCCAAATTATCCTCTCTATCCCTCCATCATTTTTATGTTTGAAAAAGAAAATGGCATTACACACAAACACACACACACACACACATCTCAACGTACCCCAAGTCAACACATGCGACTACCTGTTCGTGTTCTAGGAGATACATTTCTTACACATGGAACACTCCTCTCCACCTTTCCTGACTCTCAGAGTCTCATACCTTAAGTTTCACCTCAAAAGTCTAACTTGGTGAGCCCTTTTCTGACCTCCCTTAGATTGGGATACTTCAGATTCTCTATTCCCCTACTCATAGACTTCCTGCTTACTAGGGTAGTGGGAAGGATGGGATGATGGTTGCTGATATCTCTAAATTATGGTCAAGGCATAAAATATAGCCAACAGTCCATTATCCAGAAGTAGAGCAACTATGGTTGAGGGGTATTGGGGTGCTCATTCAATAGGCAGTGGCAGAAGTGCTTTGATTAGACACGCCCTCACTGAGTTAATGGAAAGACCCCTTAATTCACCTCTTGGCAATCAAGAATTGGTATATTTCATTCTCTCTGATTGCTTTTTTTTTTTTTACAAATTTAAGTCAAAATTTTAGGTACACATGCAACCCTTAGGATCAGGTCCAACAAATCCTCAAAAAAAAAAAAAAAATGGCAGCACTTGGCTGCTCCCAAGCCTTTCCATCTTCGTACCAAGTCTTGGCAGGGGGAAAGGGGCATGATCTAACCATATTCCTTTCTTTTCTCCTGGCCCTTGTACAATATCTACCCATCGTATAAAAATGTTCTGGTAATGAGTTGTTTGTATGAGTGATTTCAAAGCCTACTTAATTTTTTAAAAATATTTATTTATTTATTTTATTTACTTCTGTCCATTTTTATCCCCCCTCCCCCCATTTTTGCTGTTTTTGTTGTTTTCGTGTCCATTCACTGGGCAATTTTCTGTGTCTGTTTCCTGCCCTCTTTTCTCATCCTTCTCCTCCTGTCTTCACCAGGATGTGATCCTGGGAACCTTCGATGTGGGAGAGAGGCGTCCTACCACCTGTGCCACCTTAGGTCCTGTTTTTTTTGGTGCGTCTCGTCTTGGCTCTCCCTTGTGTCACTCTCCTGTTAGGTCATCATCCTGCAGCGTGGCTCGGCGGGTCCCGATGGTGCACCTGCACACTTGGGGCCTGGAGCTCACCCACTCACAGGGCCTGGCTCCCCACGCGCCTTTTATATTTTTCTTTATTTTTACCAGGAGGCCCTGGGGATCGAACCCAGGTCCCTCCATATGGGAAACGGATGCCCAACCATTTGAGCCACATCTGCCCCACCCCCACCCCAAAGCCTGCTTAATTTTAAGTCCCATAGCTGCAGCCTTGTTATCTGGTGAGCACAGCAATAGCTTTCAGCCAGCCTTGGGAGTACAGCTGCCACCTTCTTCTGACCTCAGAGGACTTCAATATTTTAAGAACCTGAGTGCCAGCAGATGTTGGATGGAAACTAATTTTCAGTTTAGCAGTTCTCAACAGCGGCTTTAAAGCATCTTTATCATATGACACTCAAACAGCCTAGTCAAATTCACTTCTCCAGACTATCCATCCAAACCTAAACAGCACATTCTACCATTAATGGCAACAATAGCATTATCTGTCTCTACATCTTTTTAACTCTTCGGCATTATTTCCCAAACCATCAGGGGTCGGGCTTGATTGACCCTGATTTTTTGCACCACTGTTCCAGGAGTCTTCACACCATGATGAAAATCATTCTTGGCTTGGGTCTAGGTTTTAATCCAGGGGTAGCCCCAGTATAACCCTGTTTGAAGCCATAAGCCATGTGATGCAGCCTCAGAACAATGGTGAAGTAAAAAAAAAATGCATTCCAGTAACCTCAAAGGAATTTTCAAATTATCTAAATTCTTTATTTTTAATTACAAATAATATACAAAGTCCACGGCAACCATATCCCTTTTTTTCTTCTCTCATGAGATTCCTTACAAGTGCCCCATCCTCTCTCTAACCTTGCTGAATTCCCCACACCGTCAGCACCTCTTATCTTTCCTCCCCATACTCTGGGAATAGCAGCAGGCCAGTTAGGAACATGATGGACATAGACAAAGCCAGAAAAGTTTTAGCAAGTAGTAGGGCAGGAAAGAATGGGGCCTCACATACATTAACATTTCTAGTCATGTCATATATAAAAGGAGGATTGGGGATAAATTAAAATATAAAGTTACACAAATGTCCACATAAATTTGGAAGCTTTTGTGAAGTCAAGAAACTATTTCACTTCATTTCTTATATTTGGTGAGTGTATTAGTCAGCCAAAGGGGTGCTGATGCAAAACACCAGAACTCAGTTTGCTTTTATAAAGGATATTGATTTGGGGTAGAAGCTTACAATTACCAGGCCATAAAGCGTGAGTTACTTCCCTCACCAAAGTCTGTTGCCATGCGTTGGAACAAGATGGCTGCCGATGTCTGTGAGGGTTCAGGCTTCCTGGGTTCCTCTATTCCTGGGGCTCTTTCTCTCCAGGCTCAGCTGCTCTGCTCTCTCCACAAGGCCAGCTATAAACTGTCAGGCAAATAGCTTGTCTCTCTGGGGCCTCTGCCATGTCTAATGGAGGCATCTCTCCTTCCTCACATACCTGCTTGTCTGTGTGTTTACTTCCCAGGGCTCCAATAACAAAACTCCAACTTTCTCCTCTACCATGTCGTTTTCTCTCTGAGTCCCCTCCTCCTTGGTCCTACCGACATGGACCAATCAAAACCTTAATCATTATTTAATCAAGTAAAAGTGAAACCTCTGAATCCAATCCAGTCTAATATGCCCAGAAGAGCAGATCAATTTACAAACATAATCCAATATCTATTTTTGGAATTAATAAATAATGACTAACTGCTACAGTGAGTAATTCTTATTTTGCTCTGTCTTTCAAGGCTAAGTACCATTGAACATACATGGGAAGCAGGTGCTCAACCACTGAGCTACATCTGCTCCCCAGTGAGAATTAGGTTGTTTTTGTTTGTTTGTATTTAGGCAGTACCAGGGATCGAATCTGGGATCTCATAGATGGGAAACAGGTGCTCAACCATTTGAGCTATATCTGCTCCCCAGCCTGGAAGTTCTTTTAATTCTGACTTTGGTGCATCATGGTTTCAGGCCTCATAAAGTCTTGCCTTTATTCTAGACTTTTCTCATTGGTGAGTTAAAAGTACATACCTAGATATAAATCTGCTGTGGCTTCCCAGACTCCTTCCACCTTCTTTTCCCCTACATTTTCTTATATGCAAACTACCCTTCTTTCCTGTGAAGGATTCTGTCTCTATATTGCTTTTGTTATGGCAGGGGACATCTGATTCCTACCTCTTGGACTGCATTAGACAGATACTACACGACTCCCTTGTTTCCTTGGACTCTCAGATATTTTCCATCCAGAGTGAAGAGAATAGCACTTCTATATTTCTTATTGTTGTTTACTTGGTTATTTTATGTTAATTTTTGTTTCAGGGTATTTTGTGTTGAATTGCTTCAGGTGATCTTTCTAGCTGACTTCTTAGGGTTTTAACACCAAATTCTCCAACAGGAAACTGCCAGTCAATTCTAGGAAACACTCTTAAAAATCTAGGGCACCCTTTATTATAAGAGACATCAGGGGGAAAAAAAGACACATCAGTATATTATGTACTATTAAGAAAGAGAAAACTGTGACATAGCCTCGATCTGAGGTGAATTCCAAGTTCAGAAATGTTAAAATGTGAAAACACTTGCATGTAGAATCAATGAAACAGAGCATACATATGCATACAATTTTGGAGGGTTATTTTAGCATTTCCGAAAGAGAAGAACAAATGTATGAGTCAAAATTCAAGAAGCACAGAAGGAAGTAGACTTCAAAGTAATGCTTCCTCTCACTCCTGTGCCAAGTCTCTAGGTTCACCTCATAAGACGTAGACTAGTAGGACTCCCAAGAGGTTCTTGTGTTGAGCATACATTTAGTTTTAGTTTTTGTTGTTTTTAAATGAAAAAAACAACAACATGTTTATGGAGATATAATACCCATAGAGTAAACTCCACCCTTTGTAATGCATAATTCTATGAGTCTTGGCAAATGCATACAGCCCCTCATGCTTCTTTGTAGTCTTGCTAACAACCCACTACAGCTCCCAAGTCATGGTAACCATGGATCTGTTTTCTGTCCTTATAGTTTAACCTGGTCCCCAAAGTCATATAAATGGAAACATACAACATGCAGCCTTTTGAGTCTGGATTCTTTCACCTAGCATAACGCATTTGAGATTTATCCATGTTGTTGCGCTTATATGTTTTTATGAGTTATGTTTTTCAAATGCAACTCTTTAAATTTTTTCATAACCTAACTTGTCCCTAGCTGATTTGTGAAAATGTCGTTCTTTTTTCCTCCCATGCCTGCTCTCAAGTCACACAGCCTACGTATTTTCCACTACAGTGGTCACAACGCATCCTACATGTTAAATTCTACGATTTAATTTTATATGTATATACGTATATTTTTTTCTCTCTGGCTGCGTCATAGTCTTTCTGGTGTGTCGCTTCGCCATGCAGGAGCCTGCGCCTCACAGAGCCGCACGGGTCTGGGGTGCCTGTTTTCTTCTTTTACCAGGAGCTCCCAGGGATGGAACCTGGGTCCTCCATAGGGTAAATGGGAGCCCAATTGCTTGAGCCACAGTTAAAGCACCCCTAGAGTGGGAAAGGTGTATCTTTTATTATTATTATTATTATACACCCCACCTTTTTGCTTGTTCTTGCTGTGTTCATTTTTCTCTGCGTTCCTCTGTGTCTGCTTGTCTCCCCTTGCTGGGGTGACCTGCCAAGTCAGCTCACCGGTGCAGTGGCCTGCCTGCTCGTGGGGGCTCGCCCTTGCTCGCAGGGGCTTGCCTTTGCCCGCGTTGGCTTGCCTTCTCGAGGTGGTCCACCCATTCGAGGAGGCCCAGGGACCCAACCCGGGGCCTCCCATATGGTAAACCGGCGCCCTACCAACTGGGCTATACTGCCGGCCCCAAGGTGTATCTTTTTAATACCTGTGAAATAAGGAGTGGTCTCTATTTTACGCTCGTCTTCTACTGACTCCTGGTGAATGAATCTTGGGCCTGGGGTGCCCCCTGGGTTGGGTTATAGATGGAGCTGAACAAAGCTTGCAAATAAAAGGGTTTTCTTCAATTATTTTTCTTTTCTATCTCTTTTGGTCTCTGCTTCTTTCTTTCTGTCCCTCTGTCTGTCTCTCGGCTTTTTCTCTCTGTCCCTCTCTTTCTCCTAGTAGTAAGTATTTTTTCCACCTGACACAAACCAAATAGGAAAGTGATGCTTTTTGATTTGGACATGTTCAGAGGTTTTAAACATTTTTGTGAGAGTTAATGGCTGGCGATAAACAACCAAGTTAAACATAGAGCATATTAACTGGTGATAATGTTCTGAAGAAAAATAGGAAAGAAGAGAGGAAGTGCCTGAGGGAAGACAACACTATCTTAACTTGCCAGAGCTTCTTTGACAAATACCACAGAGTGGGCTGGCTTAAGCAACAGGAATTAACTGTCTTGGGGCTTTGGAGGCTCAAAGTCCAAAATCAAGCTCTGGACAGGCTGTGCTCTCTCCCAGCGTCTGTAGAGTTCTGGTGCTGGCTTGCCACAGTCCTTGGGATATCTTGGCTTGCAGATGCATCTCTGCTTCCATCACATGATGGTTTCTCTTTCTCTCTCTCTCTCTGGCTTCTCCTATTTCTCGCATCTCCTTCCGGGTCCAGTTTCTTTTGCTTATAAGGATTTCAGCCGTATGGATTAAGGCCTACTCTGATTCAATTTGCCCTCATCTAAACAGGATCCAGTAATTAGGACTTGAACTGTCTTTGTGAGGACACGATTCAATCCTGGCAGTGGTCAAAGAGTGTCTTACCAATAAACCACATAGAAACCCATGGAAAGCAGATTCTAGGCAGAGGAACAGCCAGGACAGCCCCCCCCCCCCCCCCCCCGAGGAAGGAACACGCTGGGTATATTGTTTCTATACTCCATTTTGCTAGTATCTTAACAGGTTCCCTTTTGGAAGTCCCTGACAATAGTATCAGTAACTCCTGAATGTCCTTTGGATTGAAAATAAAAATCCAACAAAATAAAAATATCAAAGGCCCTAAATTCCATCTTCATTGAAACTGCTGCTTCCTTGGGGACGCTGAGCCCTGGTAGCACAGCTTTTCTAGAAGGATTGACCACCAACTCAAAATGCTGTGTGTGCAGCCCCTCAGATACCCAGGGAGTAGGGTGACACTAACCCCTCTTTATTTTTAGTTGAACCAAGGTTATATTGAAGACACACACACAAACTGTAGTTTGTGACTGACCCAACAAACCCTCAAATCAAAAAGTCAACTGGAAAGAACTTCTGTGGGTGTGCCATTGCAAAAGAGAATAAAATGTTTTCAGGGTTTATGGTTGCTTTTTAGAAAGACAGTTGATGATGCACTTTGCATTTTTCCCCTCATTTCTTACTGTTGTTTCTCTGAAATCTCTTTCCACTCCTGCTAGCTCTCCCACACATTTGTTAATATATATTAACAGAAAGGCCTGGAGCAAAGACCTTCAACTGGGTTGGCAGTTTCAGTCTTGGATTAGTTTGTATGAGTGTTTCATAAGTAATTTCTCAGTTCCTCTTGTCAGGTCCTTCCCCACTTGAGGTGTTTTTGAAACAAAGCATCTATGCAGTGCTGAAAAACCCCACATTCTGTAAAACTGTGCAGGGTTTACGAACAAAAGGGAGGGCAGAGGCAAAACAGCCAATGCTTTGTAGACCTCTAACAAAAGCAATTATTTGAACCTGAGGAAGATATCAGTTCTCTTTTAAGTGGCCGATGTTAAAAATGCATACAAATAGTGAAAATGGCAAGAACACTGGTGTTTTGGTCAGCCACAGGCGTGCCTTTTGAAATATACCAAAGATTGGTCGGTCTTTATAAAGGGTATTTATTTGGGGTAGAAGCTTACAGTTACCAGGCCACAAAACATACAGTTCTTCTCATACCAAAGTCCATGTGTTGGAGCAAGACAGCTGCCGACATCTGCAAGGGCTCAGGCTTCCGGGTTCCTCTGTTCCCGGGGCTGCGTTTCTCTCCGGGCTTAGCTTCTGCTTCCACCACAAGTTCAGCTGTAGACCATGAGACTCTCTGCGTTGCGTCTCTCCACAAGGCCAGCTGTAGTCTATCTGGCGATTGGCTCACTCCAACATCAGAACTGCTTCTCAAATCTGCTTCTCCAAATCTCTGCTTCCCTCA
Organism: Chaetophractus vellerosus; assembly: GCA_004027955.1. NCBI lineage: Eukaryota > Metazoa > Chordata > Mammalia > Cingulata > Chlamyphoridae > Chaetophractus > Chaetophractus vellerosus. The sequence continues at coordinate 2,180 of PVKH010027773.1, read as the reverse complement.
ATCTGCTTCTCTCCATCTGCTTTTCTCAATCTCCGCTTCTCTCTAGCCTTTTATACTTGAGACCACGCCCACCGAGGGGTGGGGCTCAACGTCTCACTGACGTGGCAGTTAACGCCCTACTCATAACTTAATCATCCCCAGATGAACAGATTACTTTACAAACATAATCTAATCTATATTTTTGGAATTCATAATTAAATCAAACTCAAACCATTACAACTGGGATTGGATCAGCACTTGCAGGAGCTGGGACCAGGCTGAGGGTGGCTGCTGTGGAAGTGGGCATATGAGACAGTGCAACCCACTCCCAACTAAAGGCTGTACAGAGCAGTGACTCCACATCTTGCAGGGAGGATACAAGCCTAAATGTGGGAACCTCTTCCTAATTTTCTTAAAACATAGCTGAAAGTCTCTTCCACCAATGCAGCAGCCAAGTTAAGAGAGTTTTCCTTTCCTGCGGAAGGTTATAATTCTACTCTTGTTTTTCCACCTCCCTTTGCCCAGGAAAATTTGTGTATGAACTAACATGGCTATCTTGATATGTCAACAGCATTTCCCTATTCACCAATGGTTCATGAACTTATTCATAGTATAGAAACGTACTGCAGGAGAATGCTCTGTGCTTGACTGGTTAGAAACGTGGTTTCCTTTAAATCAGCAAAAGGGGTTAGGATGGTGTGGTAGTTTACAACCCCACTCACTGCCTAAAAACAGTAATAACGGTAATAATCATTGGTTCCATTTCTTTAGTGCTTAGATGGGCCAGACACTTTGCTACGTGTTTTACAGACATCACCATATTCGTCACAAGAGATCCTATGTCAAAGGAATTTCTATCCCCCAACGTCCAACTTCAGATATGCGTTGTTTCTGACAAAATCCTTTCCATATCCTGGTTACCCAGATCCCACCCATTCCCACTTCTCCAAATTAAGTCCTCCTCCAGTGCCCCATGCTACAGAACTCTTTTTTGGGGATCATGATAATCAAAGGGTATCATTCATTGTGCCATTTTCATAGGCCCCTGTTCTTTGCACTCCAGAGAGACAGCTGTCCAATCTTTTTAGTGTGTCCGTTCTGTCAAACAGCAGCAGGTGTGTTTAAGACATTGTCGGGTGCAATATTTTGCCAAATGTGCAACAAGCAATGCCAAGAAGGGTTATGGGTGGATTAGAGGTTGGACTGACAGTGTGATTCTAAGGTGCCAGGTAGCTGTAGACAAAGAGTGGAAGGTCTGAAAACAGCAAATTTTTCTTTGTATCCACTCTTTGTTTTTATAGTGTTGTAAAGAATGTTATATGTGTAAATAATAATGTATGTGTGAGAGAGACAGAGGGTATTGATAAGGATATTATCAATAAAGAGAAGATCAAGATGGAATTTTATAGAAATTCCACATCTAAGACTGGGTTGGGTAAAAGACTTATTTATATGGTTTTCAAACACAATCGAAACTCAGGATCACAGGGTGGTCTGTGTTGTGGTTGGTGCACAGAGAGGGTGTCTGGGGCCATAACTTACCGATGTCTATGTTTTCCTTCTCTGAGCATCCATTTTAAAACAATCCTATTTTTGGTTTTAAAAGCTGCAGCTAGAAAAAAATAGAATATTTTAGGGGTGACAATATTTTGGGGTTTTCACAAATACTAGACAACTAACAAATTCTATTCAGGTAATAAATACTTATTCACTGCGGAATGCGTGACAGTATGTTGCTACAGTCTTATAAATGAATAAAATTATGGGAATCCTCCATGCTCTGAACTTTCGTTCTCTAAACTTTTACCACCTTTGGTTAAATTCCTTCCTAGTCAAGCAGATGCTTGACTCTCTGAAATTTAGGAAAGAAATCGAGTCAGATAATGCTATTCAAATTTGCTTTGAACACTTGATATCTGAACAAGGAAGTGGATATATTGATTAGAAATGGAAACCAGTCTCTAACCAATTGCCAAATACATTTTTCATGGGAAAGAAGGTAGGTTGGAGCAAAGCAGTATAGATTTGAGAAAGCTTAGTTGACCTCTTTCTTTAATTGTGATTAGACAATGAATTCTAAATTAGTGGGGCCGGCTTGATAGCCCAGTGGATAGGGCGCCGGCATACCACATGGGAGGCCCTGGGTTCGGTTCCCGGGGACCTCTCCTAGCGGGCAGACCGCCTTGAGAAGAGCAAGCCGC
>PVKH010027772.1:0-12958 GCA_004027955.1 Chaetophractus vellerosus | reverse complement strand
GGCTTCCATTCTCAAGGCGGTCTGCCCACTAGGAGAGGTCCCCGGGAACTGAACCCGGGGCCTCCCATGTGGTATGCCGGTGCCCTATCCACTGGGCTATCCAGCCGGCCCCAATATTTTAACTTTTAAATCCAGGTAAGTTTTAGTGAAGAGACATGAATAAAAGTATGTGTATGCATATATATAACACTTTTATACATATGTTACAACGTATTTGTAAATATAACATATATTTACCAATAATTTCATATACATTCAAATATGTATATATATATATATATATATATAGTTGTTGTGCTCCAAAAATTGTTTCTTATTACATTAGTGAACCAATCAAGTTTTTCTTATAAACATATTTTCAAAAACGTATTTTTTCCAAAAATGTACATCAAGCAGCCAAAGCAAAGTACCTTCAATTATGACTCCCACTATTTCAGACCTGGAAAATTGACCTCTTCTTATCCAATTGTATCCTAGCTTGCTCGATTGTACCAAGAACCCTGTAGGTGGCCTTGAAAGAGATGTGACACATAGTCTGGAAAAGATGAGAAAAGGAACAAACAGTTTATTTCCGACTGTCTTTTTGACTTACCCATGCATTAAAGTGAGAACATATTTCACTGCTTATGCATTTCACACATTCCTAGATAAGACCACAGCGGAAGCTAAAACTACCCAATGGAGGCCTGTCAACCCATGATGACTTAACTTAATGCTGCTAGGAATAATGGAGTTTCATCAAAAAGGTAAAATGCTAAGACAAATATTAAATTGGAAGGAAGACTGGAACAAAACCCTTAACTTAGCTAGCCAGTCAAACTGGGAAACATGGTTACATTAATTATAAGTTTTAGAATTTTGCTATTCTTTTGGTACAGTTTACAAGCTGGCTGTTTCCTTAATTAGAAAGTTAGCTTCTTTCTAACATTAAGAGGTTAAACTTTATCAGAGAAGAAATATTTTTCTATTAAATATACATTTGCTTTTATTTTTAACTTTGAGGCTTACCACTTCCGCATCAAAAAAGCAAATTTTAAACTATTATTTGGTGTCTTGTTAAATGAACATGCACTTGTAATGGTAAGTGTATATATATATATATAAATTCCTCTATTAGGCTGAGATCAACAGATAGGTAGGATATTAATAATGCTTTCCTTACAAATCACTCAATAGATCTCTGCATAGGGTGAATAGTGGAAGCAAATCCCATCTATTTTGTAATTTAAAGGGTCCAAATTGCTTTGGAAAAAATTGTATTTCCCAGTCTAGTTTTGAGAAAGCATAATTTATTTTTGTAACATTAATATCAATATCTAAAATGCTAACTACGGGCCAGCAAATAATATGATGGGATTTGGTGATAATCCAGGGTTTTCTTTCAATCCAAGTGGAAATATATTTTCACATGTATAATTTATTTTTCCTTACTGAATTATTCATTTTAAATATGTCTCTGGTAAAAATATTATATACATATATGCAAAGAAATGTACATAAAACTTTTCCTAACCTATTATCTGAGTTTGATATTTTAGGATATTTCAATTCATTTACAAAATTGTAATGTTATATTTTGGATTTTGCATCTATTGTCTTTTATATAGTAATGACAACTTCATGCTCTATCCTTTGTATTAGCTTGCAAGATGCAGTCAGTTTCCTTTGATATTTTTTTCTTCTTATATCAATGGATTAAAACAATATATTTATTTTAATTGAAACTGAAGGTCTGGGATAAATTTCAATGGACATTACTAATAAAATAAATGTGAATCAAATTAATTGTCCTATAAATAAGATATATCAGAAATCAACAATAGTAAATACTTATTGAAAAAATTTTAAAAATGAATGTCTTTCCACTAAATTGAAGATGAAAACAAGGAAATTCAGATTCATTATTATTTAGCATATTTTAGGAAGATTTTCCTATAAAGAAAAATAAATAGTAAAGCAAGCAATAAGTTCTTGATTAGGATAAGAGTAAATGATCACAGATATGTATAAGGATTTACAAATATACCCTTTCTGGAGAGTAGCACAGTCAATGAAAGGATAAAATTTGGAAAAGGTTCATAACTGTCCCCTTCTATTTTTTTATTTTTTAAATTTTTAATTAAATTTTTTTTTAGGATACATCGATTGCATAAATGTTACACAAAAATTTTAGGGGTACCCATATGCCCCACCTCCCACACCTCCCACAACTCCCACAACCTCTCACATATACATCCTTCATCAGTGTAGCACATCACCTGCAGTAGATATACACATTTTGGGGCTTTGCCACTAAGCCTGGACCACAGTTCACACTGTAGACCACACTCTCTCCCACACAGTTCTGCATGATATATGATCATATAAAATGGCCAATATCCGCCATTGCAACCTCACCCAGGACAATTCCCAAGTCCCAAAAAAGCCCCCGCATTACAACTGCCCTTTCCTCTTCCTGGCCCCAAAGGGTCCAGTGGCCACTGGCTCCACATAATTTTGTAATTTCTTCCATTGCATGAGTCACAACAAGTCAATAGAGGTTTATGGCCTGGAGTTGCAACTTGACAAGATTCAAAGATGAGCTCTTGTCTCTACTTCATATGAAGAGAATGGAAGGGATATTTGTCCATACAAGGGTTTCTCAAAAGTGCTTCAGGTTTAACAAATATTGAATTTTAAATTTAAATTTGATGTAGCTTTTTAAACCAGTGCTTGGGGAATTAGACACGCTGAAATGTTTTAATGCCAAATTGTAATATATTGGGGACCTCACATTTATTACTAAATTTGCAGCCTGTTTAATTTAGGTTGCCTAGATTTTGGTACAGGCTTTCTGTTACCATACCAGGACATTTACTCTGATTCTTGTTAATTTTATATTTATTAGAAATATTATGGTCCTTTACAGAAATTTTTCTAATTCTTTAATTCTGTTTAAATTTATTCATAGAAAAATGTGCAAGTAATTATGAACATATAGTCCATGGGTTCAACTCTCAATACTAAGTGGGTCTGGGATTTGTTGAGATATTTATCCATTACTGTTGCTTTCCAGTTCCTAGAATAGCATACAGTAAATATTTCTGCTCACGAAACATTGTTTTAAATGAGATATCAGGCAAGTTCAAAGTTTATATACTAAGGACATGTTCTTTTATATAATAATCATAGGTAAAATACATAGATTCATAAAGCAATGACCTGTGATAATAATAGCAGAGATCTTTACTTGTGATAACATATGGTGTTTCTGGCATGACTGTATATTTGTAAATGACATGATTTTCTGGTGTACTAAATAATTAACCTGAAATTTCGAAACGGATCAGTGGGTATTAAAAAAAGAAATTGTAAAAGGGAAGCTGCATGTTTGAAGTGAAGTTTGGTCAGGTTCAATATAAAATGACAAGTTATACTTTACGAAGATTAATTATTTTTTTCAGTGAGCCTGGATCTCCCTGATAATGTCATTCAAAATTAAAGATGTGATTAAAATTTCTCACACAAAACTACTGGAAAGCAAAGCATATAAGGAATATAATGATAGCTAAGTGGTCTTTATTATAAATAATTCTCCACGATCTTATAGTATCTTTACTGAATTTAACCTTAGATTGAGAAGTCAGGGAGAGGAATAAGTGCAGAAATTAAAAAAAAATCCAGTAGAATTCAGGAAATTATAAACTACACCATGAATTTAGAATTGTTTGATATTGTGAACATTTCTATATTTGTTTATTATTTTCTTTTTCCTAATAGTGTTGAGATGGGTCTTTCATAATAGCAAGAATAACACGATCTGGGGCAAATGCATTTATCTCACCCTATCATTGGGCTTAATGGGTATTGGGACTTTCAGTGGCAATGTGGATTGTGGCGATTGCCCTTGGACAAAGCAAGTTGAACTTTGCTTTATTTGACCACATCAAGGAAGAACATAGATCATAGGGAGTTGGAGTGGCCTGGGCGAAGAAGTATCATAGATGATTCCAATAGAATCATCTCCTTGGAAATGAAGATTTTTAAAAAATTAAAATAATTTCATTCAAGGCAAGTCAACACTTTTTTAAAGGAATGCTTTATTCATGACAAAGTCCTTGAAATTTTCAAAGTGTAAAAAGAAAAATAAATAAAATGTTCTAAAAGCAGTCTCACATCTTAATTGTGTTTGAACTTTTTTGCAGATAAAATTTGCCCTCTCTCATAGTATATAATGATTTCATAGCCGAACTCAGCACACTGAACTGAAAAATGTTAAATTAAAAAAAAAATTAACCATAAATGGATATATTAGGAAGCACTTCTCCTAATCACTTGTGCCTTGAGAATTTTTCATATCTCCAGATGACTTGTTTCTGAAGCCTTGTATTTGATGGAGTTAATTATTTATTCACATCAAGTGTCCTTTCTTAAATTTTTAATAAAATCACTATCAAATATATTAATGAATTATTTTCCTCTCTCTCTCCACAAGGGAAATAATCAACCAATTATTTGAGGAGACCTTTTCTTTCTTTTTAAGCTTCCTATTTGGAATGCCCTTTAAATTCAGAGAAAGGGCAACCATTTTCAAATTTGAAATGATTCTAAAAATTGATTTACTTCTTTGCGCCCCCACTTTTTTCTTTATACCTATTCCCATGATCTCAAGAATTCCATTTCATTTTAAAAGCTTTTAAAAATCAGGTATAAAGAGCTGTGCTTCTGGGACATGACACTTGATTGACACACCTCAATATCTAAATTTCACTTTGAAATAACTCAATCAATATAAAAGGAAGTCTATCTCATCATTGCAAACCAGAAAATGTTCATCCAGCTGTCTGAAAAAACAGAGGACTCTTTTCCTAAAGAAAAAGTGAAGGGTGGATAGAGCAAAACGGAGCACCAACACAAACATAATTCACTGGGTACCCAAGGGAACTCTAGGGTAGTAAATAGAAGTGCCCCATCTTCTCGCAGAACCCTCCTGCTTTCTACTTCAGTCCATCTGAGCAGCACCCAGAGATGAGAACAGCCTGTCAAGAACTCAGTGGGGAGAAATGCATCTTACCATTTCTGGACTCAGTCCACAGATCATGGCAAGTGGGAATCCAAGAGGTTCACTCACAGCTTGTTCTCCCCACCATTTATGTGTCCCTCTGGCTGGAGAAAGGGTTTTTCTTGTCTTCTTCCAGCAAATCCACTCTTATTATATACAAAATCCCTCTGTGGTCTCAGAACATACTCTACCTTTTCTCTGCTGTATTATTCAGTTATTTATGTTTCTTTGCATATTTGTTGGATTAGTATTTGTCTCACACTAGAATGCAAGCTGCTTTTGCAGGGTAATTAAGCTGTCATTTTATTTTTGTTCTTCGATCATCTTCTCATCATCCAGCTGTCAGGTGAGGATATTTCCCATTTATACTCATGGACATAACAAAGCTATTTCCTAAATTAAGTTCCCTTTCCCCTTGATATATACAATGCTTATCTCCTGGAATGTAAAATAAGAGCTATGAATTCTTTTATGAATAGCAATTTCCATATATATACATTTTGCATATCTATATTTATCTGTCATAAATATGTAATATATACATATATATGAACAAAAGAGAAGTTACTTCTGAATAGTGAGTAATTTTATTATTATTGATTTCTCTAGTTTCTGAAATTCTTACAATGTGACTCTTCTGCAATAATAGAAAACTGAATTTTGATCATTTTTTTCACTTATACCTTGTTTTTTCAATAAAGTAATCCAAATACTTTAATGCAGATTTCTACATATGATCTCAAATTATATCAATTTTGAAACATTAATAACTTGGTTTTCCTTGAAAATTAACTCACACTATTAAATTAAAATACTTGAAACACAGCAGGCCTTACATCTATCTATTTTCTCCCATGCAGATTTAATTTACTTTCCACTGTACATAGGATGAGAAAAAAAAAAAAAGAAAAGGTACTGATATTTCTGGGTATATATAATTGTTCTCCTAACAAAATCAGCACTGAAGGGGACAATAAAGGAAATATTCTTATCTTCACAGAGGCACATGCATTCCCCATTGATGAAGCCCTTTCTTTAATCTGATGACATCTGCCTCTGTATTTTTACTTTAAATATAAAATAAGGAGATATTGTTATCCATGTATCCTGTACAGAACAAAATGCTTTACTATATTATTCACTAAATTGGCAGCACATTTCCTCTCCATTGCCCTGGCCACCAATTAGACTTTTCTAATTCTGTGATAGAAATTTCATGAAGGCTGAGGTGGGAGGGAAGGGTTCTATTTCTGCTTTAAAGGCAGATTGCAATGAATAAAAATAACAGGATGAAAGCAAAAATTCTAAACTAGGTATTATAAACACCTTACCACATATTTTTTCCAATCTAATAAAAGGAAAATTTTATGACTCAAGGCAAAAGGAAAGAAAGAAAGAAAAAAAAAAGAAAACTAACGGAAGGGAAAACGAAACCAGAACTCAGAAGAAAGAGCAGACTGTAACGCTACATTAGGAAACTGGAGTATTGAATTTTAATAACCATTAGGGGGAAAGGAGACAGGGTGTAAGGGCTATAGGACATAAGTTTAGGGTTCACATTTTTATTATGCACTCTTTTTTTAAAAAAAAGATTTATTTTTTTATTTATTACGTACACCCCCCCTCCCTTTTTGCTTGTTCTTACTGTGTTGATTTTTGCGTTCTTCTGTGTCTGCTTGTCTTCCCCTGCTGCGGCAACCCGCCTAGTCAGCTCACTGCACAGTGGCCTGCCTGCTCGCAGAGGCTTGCCCTGCTTGCGGGGGCTTGCCCTGCCTGCGGTGGCTTGCCTTCTCAAGGCGGTCTGCCCGTTCGAGGAGGCCCTGGGAACCGAACCCGGGGCCTCTCACGTGGTAAACCAGCACCCTACCAATTGGGCTACAGCCGGTCCCTATCCACTCTTTTCATTGCCTCTTATTCACCCTGTTGCTGAAGGGGTGTTTCTCCCCTTAAGGCACACAATACCCAACACTGGACAGAGGGGATCAATAGACATAGGTTAATCACATATACTCGCAGCCCAGGAGAGGAGGACACCAGGCCATGGAAGGTCATACATGGGTTACACTGGGGCACAGAAGGAACAACCAGGGACTGAGGGAGCAGGCATTGTAGTATCTAGAAGGTAGGCTGCCTCCTGGTTCTCATGGAGGTCATGATTAGTGTGTTTGAATAATTCTTCAGGCTAGCTGGGAACTGAAATCTCCTACTCAGAGATAAGTAGGAACTGCACCTGGTCCCCTAGATAAAGAGAGTTGTTTGGTTATTGGACCTTACCAATAGGAATAGAGGGGGGAGTTGAACCAACTGTTGGACCAGATGAGGTCCTCTCGATTTCACCAGATGTCAAGGCAGCACAAAAAGATGGACTTTAATTTCAGGCCTTACCCCACAATTGACCCTTAGCTACACTGACATCAATATAAACCTTGATGATGACTGAGACTTTTAGGGAGTAGGAAAAGTGCCTCCTTAGGAAACGAAGTAGGCACTTGACCAAAGGGGAGGGAGCCAATGTTGACTGTATTAGTTAGCCAAAGGGGTGCAGATGCAAAATACCAGAACTCTGTTGAGTTTTATATGATAGTGTCAGGAATGGAGTAACTCTTGATTTACCAAATACATTTTTTTAGCGGAGGTGATGGGATAGTGCCCTATGTGTCAGACAATGGCAAGTCCTCCTTTTGTGTACTCCTTTGTGAGTATTCTTACCTAGTGTGTCAAATGAATCACCTTGGAGGAGGATGTAATAATAAATAGAATGCCATACATGTGCTCCTGGAGAAAGACTGATGCAGTAAGATCTTGCACACAAGGACTGTATGTTATTGTAAGGGTGCTGAGGCACCCCGTGGATTGTAAGGTAAAGGTGTATTGCATCCTTTTGAAGTTGATGGCAAACTGCTGACTGAGGGGCTGTTTAAACACTGAACAGAACATGCTAGTCAAATTTATAATAGCAAAAATTTTTACCGGTTGCTGATTAAATGAAGTCAGTAATTTTAATAATATTGGATGTTGGGTATTGGGTATGGAGTCTTTAATGGATGAGGCCACAACTTTAGGTTGTGGTGATTCACTACGAGAGACCATTCATTCTTTCCAAGTTTAAGAACAGGCCAAATCGGGCTTACATGGAGAAGCAGAAGGGATAATCACCCCTTCACTCATTAAGTCTTAAATACTAAGTTTCAATCCTTGAAAGCACTGTCTTACATTGGACCATATTTGATATTTTAACTTGGGGGGTGTGTGTCAAAATAGGGGGAGTTCCCATTTTGTCAAGACATTTTTTTTGTTACATATCCCCCCCTTTCTGCTTGCTCTTGCTGTGTGTTCATTTTTGTGTTTTTCTATGTCTGCTTTTTGTCTCCCCCCATTGCGGTGATGCGCCGAGTCGGCCCACTGTGTAGGTGGCTTGCCCCGCTCGTGGGCGGCTCTGTTCCATTTCGCGGGTGGCTCAGCTCTGTTTTTTTGCGGGCGGCTTGGCTCCTTTCATGGGCGACTTGCCCTGCGCGTGGTGGCTTTGACCTGCCCCTGGCAGCTTTTTTGCCCTGCCCACAGCGGCTTTGCCCTGCCCACGGTGTCTTGCCCCCTCAAGGTGGTCTGCCTGCTTGGAGAAGACCCCAGGAACTGAACCCAGGGCCTCCCATGTGGTGTACCGGCACCCTATCCACTGGGCTACAGCCGGCCCCTTGTCAAGACAATTTGTAAGTTCCAAAGATTTAATTTAATTTAAATTCATTACTCACTGGGTAAAAGAATCCATGCCCACTCTTTTTTGAGGTGGATGGACTCTATTTTACATTTAGTAAGTCCTCTAAGTACTAATTAAGTCCATGAATGTTCACTAACTGGTGCATAATTCAGAAACTATGTTGTATAGGTGCAAAAGTTAATCAGCACACTTTCATCCTTTTGTTGCATAAATCTTTTAGCACATTTTGGATTTTCAATTGTGTCAAATTATGGACATTTGTTACTGTTTGTTGTTGTTGCTGTATCCTCCCCCTGTATCCAAGTTTCTTCTTTCTTTCAGCCCTCCTTCCCTCCCTCCTTCCTTTTCCTTCTCTTGTTTGCTTTACTCTTTCTTTTATTGCCATTGAATATTCTTCAGGATTTTTCTCCTTACCCTGATCATATTTAAACATTTCTTCCTCTAGAAAGCCCAAAATCAGTATTGTTAGAGGTATGGATTTTCCCCACAGCAGTGGTTGCTTTGAAGGTTTAGGAAACTTGGGATTAAGTCATGTTTGGATTAACCCTTCCCGTCTCCGCAGCAATGCCATGTGTTTTTTTCCCTATAATCCTGAGGATTAGGATCTATATTGCAACAGAGGTATAGGCAGTAGTGTGGCAGAAGAGGAGAATGTTGGGCCCATAACCCAGACATTGAGTGGTTGGATTCACTCACTGCTATGGCCCTTCCTTTTCCATCACATGGGTTCCTTTTTTTTTTTTTTTAACTTCACTTTCTCTTTGTCCAAATTACCTCATGATATTTTGGATTTTTAACCACATAGATTTGTGCCTTCAGTTTCTGTCTCTCTCTGATCACCTGTGGTGCAGACCTTCTGGGTGTTTATGGGGAAAAGTTTGGGACCCCAGCCATCTACCACCCAGGCAGCCCCCTCCTCCTCCAAGAAATGCCAGTCAATCCCTTCAAGCTGTGGGTCCACCTCCATTAAGGTTCTTTAGTCTATCAAGCCCCGTGATAACAAGATTAACATTTTGGAAGACTAGTAAAAAACAGCACTGATGAGAGCCCTGGGATATTTGTTGGGATTTTGCATTGGGATAGTGTTTGAGTTACCTCCTCCAGATCTGGGAAGGGCTGGTTTCAACTGCTTCTTCCTCTTTACTTTTCTCATCAGTTCCTAGGCTAAACTCATCATGATACGAACCTTGGAGGTCAGGAAAGTGCAAGCAACAGCCACAATGGAAACAGCAGCAGAGGAGACCAGCAATGCCATTCTATTTGCCTAAATAGCAAGAACTTTTAGGCACCTGGGCTGCCCTACTTAAATCTGCCAAGGGTGGTCCACAAACCACACAAAAGCCATCCTGAGCTTGTCCTGGGGGTGCATAATCACAATGTCCAAATGGTTGTTCCAAGAAGCCAATGAGCGCCACCAGGCTTGAAGCAGTTTGCCAGAAAGCTCAAGGCTGACCTTGGTAAGTTGGACTCAAATGGCCACCCGTTAAGCACTGTGTTGTCACCCCCTTTACAGACAGGAGCTCAGAGATCATCTGCCAAACACAGGCTAATAAACCTCATGGCATGTCATGCTGAGGTCTAGACAATTAAAAAGTTTCATCTTGGAGCCAAGAAAGTGCCAAAGAGGAAGTCCACCAGCAATCCGAAATTCTCTCCCAGGAGCCTTTGCTCTATTGTGGTACCAGTTAGTTAGCCAAGAGCATTTGGTTAAAGGTGATCAGGTGCTCTTGGTAAGGGATGGGCCATCCTGTTCGTGACTCCAATTATTCTGATCACATCCTATTTATTCTGTTGGTGTGGGAGGGACTCTCAATCTAGGGTTAAAGAGATGACCCAACATATGAAAGGACAGATGAGAACCATAGCAGTTTATTGGTCACATTTACCCCCAGCCCAGGGAAGGAGGACATGGGGAGAGGATTCCATACTACATGGGCCTTCATGGGGGTTGCACTCGGGAATGAAACAACCAGGGGCTGTGGGAGGCAAGCTTTGCATTATCAAGAAGATGGCGTGCCTTTCCCTGGTTCCTGTGGAGGATGTGGTTGACCTGTTTGTATAATTCTGTGGGCTGGTTGTTACAGTTTGATGTAATTATGAATTCCAAAAATCGATATTGAATCATGCTTGTAAACTGATCTCTTCATCTGGGCATGACTGGGTTATGATTAGGGCATTGACTGGGCCACATCAGTAGGGCATTGAGCCCCGCCCCTCAGTGGGTGTGGTCTCAAGTATAAAAGGCAAGGCAAAAGACAGAGGGAGCAGATTTTGAGAAGCAGTTCTGGTATTGAAGAGGACACCCCAGAAGAAGAGAAATGAGCCATTCGCTGGATAGTCTACAGCTGACCTTGTGGAGGAAACGCTAAGGCCTGAAAGAAACGCAGCCTGGGGTGGAGAGGAACCCAAAAGGCCTGAGCCCTGGCATATGTTGACAACTGTCTTGCTCCAACACATGGACCTTGGTGAGGGAAGAAACTTATGCTTTGTGGCCTGGTAACTGTAAGCTTCTACCCCAGATAAATACCCTTTATAAAGACCAACCAATTATTGTTATATTTGCAAAGGCACCCCTTTGGCTGACTAATACACTGAACTGAAATCCACTTCTCAGGGATAAGCAAGAGCTGTGCCTGGTGCCCTTGGGTAAGGAAGATTGTTTGGCTAAAGGACCTTATCAGTGGGGGCAGAATTGGGAGGGGAACTCTCAGCAGATGTCATGGCAACACATCATATTGGGCCTTAATTTTATGCCTTAGGCAATAACCATGTGTTCTTAAAAAAACTCAAATTCAGACATTTATTTTAGGCCTTTCCCAGGTGGTGTTTCCCCAAATTGCATGTATATATTATAAAGAATGAATGTTTGGAAGTGATAAATGCCAAACACCAAATTCAAGAATATCTACCTCTAGCTGTGTGGGAGCCAATTATTATTACAACGGGGTATACAGAGTGCTGCAAATGTATTTGTAATAGTTTATTTCTAAATCTGGGTAGTGGGTTTATTGTTATTTTTTTTATTATTCTTTGAACCTTATTACATATCTTGAATTGTCTTTAAGTAAATTAGATTTTAAATAAAAACATAATTAGCCAATTTGTCTTTTGAAACTTTAAATACATCAAAAGTAAAATATTAAGAAAGATAATTTTACTTCTATAATCATAAAATGAAAAATAAAATGTTTTTAAAATTCAATTAAAAATTAAATTAATATAGTTAAAAGATAAATGAAAAGCCAGGATAGTTTTGTACCACATGAAATAAAAATGGTTAAAATTAATAATTACATTTCACTTTGCTTTTTAATATCAAATTTATTTATATTTAAATTTTGTTCCTTTATCTTTGAGTGTGCAATATACTCAAATGTTACAGAATTCAAAATGTACAGAAGGGTTAGTTATCATGAAAGACTATGAAGTATATAACTAATATGACCCTGCCAATAGTGAAATGGGGAAAAGACACAAATAAACAATGTGCAAAATAATTTAAAATGACCAATGCCTTCATGAAATAGGCGTGCAGAGTAGGTTTAAATACATTAACTGTTTGCCCCTCCAATTAATATAGAATTTCAGAAATTGGACTAAATAATACTCAGGTTATTTTTTAGTTTTTCAGCAGTATGAATTCAGGCTGCATCTGAAACCCAATTTAGCCAGGGGGAAAGACTCATAGCTCTGGCTCAAATCTTCTTGGGATCACTGCCCTGCATATCTGTCCCAAAAGAGAAGCATTTCTGTCCTAAGTCACTTTTGTTCTTGTTATTTGTTTTCAGGGTCATACAAAGTTCCCATTCTTTTTCTCATTTTTACATGAATAAAGTTTGAAAAATGTACATGAACAGTTCTGGCTATTGTGTGAGTTTTTCCTTCACTTCCAGATCCTTCCATATTAGTGTATGGTTGAAGTTGGTTTTCTCATTTTCTCCTTTCTTTTCTTTCCTTCTGCTATATTGTGAAATCCACACTTTTTCTTGATTTACTCTTTAAGAGACCCACATACTAAGCAGGAAGGAGTTGGACTCCCATACTCGGGAAGACCGATTTGTTCACAAATAGAGAGGCGGCAGTCTCTCGAGAGCATGGGCCATTCCTAATAGGGGAGGAAAAAGCAGTGTGTCAAGACCTCAGTGTTGCTGCAAGTAACTATGAATCTTTTTTTGTTTTGTTTTGTTACATATCCCTCCCCT
>PVKH010027771.1:0-12961 GCA_004027955.1 Chaetophractus vellerosus | reverse complement strand
GAACATTTGGTGGCCCAGCCTGAAGATGCACTGGGCATCATTCGAGAACCATCCCTCCCGCTCTAATGGAATTGGTGCTGGCCTCTGACACCTATAGTCTCTCTTCCAGCTGACCCCTGTTGTAAAGTTTCCCTTTTCTGTGGGCAAAATTACAGTCAGGCTTTGACTGCCACCTCCTCTCTGCTGAGTCCCCTCATTAAGACAAATCGATTGTTTATCTGTGCTTCCCACAGTACTTTCTGTACTTTTTATTATAGCACCTATCATCATCACCCTGGACTTCTGTTATTATGGGATTGGTTTATGTGCCGCCTCTCCTCATACCAAGAGGTCACTGAGGCCAGGGTCTATGCCTTATTAATTTTTACATATGTGTCTATGTCCCACCCCAGGCATGGGCTTGGCACACCGGCAATGCTCCACAAGAACACAGGGAAGCTGGACATTTGGGAAGTTGCATTATTTCTAGCTAGCCACTAGGATATCATTACATATTTTCAGAAAAATATAAAAATTTCAACAGTCATCCTTCTATGCATCATTTATCTGTCCACCTAACCAATCATCCATCCACATATCCAGTTATCCATCCATCTCTCTGTCTATCCATCCATTCATCCAATCGCCCATCCATCCATCCATCCACCCACCCATCCATCCATCCAAGAAATATGCAATTATACCTTTTCTGCCAGGCCTTGTTACGGGAGATAAGAAAATATATAAAAGGGAAAGATGACTGGAAAATGAGTAAGATATGGTCCTTGCTCTGACATATGTTGCTGCTGAATAGGAGAAATAATATATGAAAGCGAGGACCATGTCTTATCCATCTTTTTGTCCCCTGCAGTCTCTTGCACAGGGACTTGTATTCAGTAGCAATCAATAAATGATTGTTGAATTAATGAATAAAAGCAAATACAATATAAGGCAGTAAGTGAAAATGTCAAGTAAATGCAACAGACAAAATGCTATGGAAGAGTGGAGGGTGGATTGATCACATCCAGCGGGGCACCCCAGGCAAGGAGGGCCGGCTCAAATTTGAAAGAGGGTGATGAGAGAAAAGCATTCTAACAAAGAGTTTATTCGCTCATGCCTGCAGGAGCTGCCATCATTTTCCAGCACCATGCCTAGCACCAAGGAGCACCTCCATAGGCTTTAAGTCACGTTCACACTGGGCTGGGCTGGGCATTGAGGCAAAAGTGAAGGGGGCAGAGTCTCTGTCCTTGAGGGGCTTCAAGTCTCCTGCTGTAAATTCTAGGGAGGAACCCGATGGCAAACTGGGGGTGAGAAAGGTGGTGGCAAAGTGCCATGAGAGCAATTTAAACTGCACAGAGTAGGGCAGAGATCCAAAAGGGGCTGTTGGTGAGTAAGTTATTAATCTGATTGAGTCAAATTAGCAACATCCAGTTGCATATAATATGCAAAAACCCTTTAAAAAGGGTTTGTTCTCTAAAGTAGGTTACATATTTCCCATCCCCTCGCCCCCTGGGTCCATTGTGCCTGCACTATTGATTTACTTTGCAAGGATAGTCTTCAGCCCAAACTAGGTCCAAAGGACAACACTTCGGTTATATTTTCCCTGCCTGGCCCAAACAAAGGATGAACCTTCCAAGGGCTCGCTCTGCCTTTGGGGGTTTCCACCACACAGGCAGAGTGGTTGCCAGATGGTTGAAGTGAACAGTCAACTCAGTGAACACATGGTCAGTTTCACCACCATCACCACTACAACTACAAAACCAAACCAAACCAAAGCAAAACACAAAGCCAACCAGGGAAACGGGTGATGTGTCATGAGCACTGTGTGGCTTTGTTGGAGCCTTTCTTCGCCTTGATCCTGTTTCATGCCTCCATGTGGTTCCTGCTTGCCTCTGCAGAATTATTCTTGAAGCCTAAGCAAGTGCTTCTGAAGCAAAGCCTGATTCATTTGCTCGCTCGCTCACTCATTCATTCAACAGACGAGTGTTGACTGCTAAGTCCTCTGCTGGGCACTGGGAATACTTTGGTGAGCCAAAATGAATATGTGCCCTTTCGAAGCTTACAGTCTAGTGGGGGAAAAAACAAACAGGAATTGATAAACAAGCACAAAAATAAATAAATGTAAAAGTGCAGCTCAGTGCATGGCTGTCAAGAGAAAATACATGGAACGATGAGAATTTATAGAGAAAATACATGGAACGATGAGAATTTATAGTAGGATTCAGTGTAATCATGGAAGGCTTCTTGGAGGAAGTGACCACTGAGCCGAAATCTAAAGAATGAGCAGAGGCAAAGAAAGGGAGCATGTGTGAAGGTCCTGTGGCAGGAGGTAGCAGGGAAGGTTCAAGAAGCTGAAAAGTAGCCAAAGTAGTAGGAGAAGAGGGAGTCAAAGTGAGCACAGTGAAGGATGAGACTGGAGAGGTAGGCAGGGGGTAGATTACAGTGAACCTTGTACGCTATGTCTAGGGTTCAGTCTCTATCCTACGAGCAATAGAAAACCACGGAAGGGGGTTGACTGGGGGTGTGGTATCTGGATTTGAATTGGATGCCCCTTCCCAGCATCTCTGAACTTGGAGGACATGGACTGCTGGTGGCCACCCCTGTCCTCCTTGGACTGACCCTGTCTGAAAATGAAGTTTTCAAAAGGGAAAGAACAGCTGAAGGACGAAGAGAAACCATTGTGACAGCATCATGTGACCATCTGCATCAAACCACACCAGGTCTACCCCTCAGCTTCCCAGCCCTTTTGTTTTTTGGCCTAAGCCAGTTTGGGATGATGAATTTGTGGTCACTGAAAATCAAAAATAGAAATTTTGGTCTTATCTGTTCTATTCCTCTCATTGTCTTCCTGTAATTGCTGCCACCCAACCCTCTTCTTGCCTGGACCAAAGCTATCTGGGAGTGAAATCCAGGCAAGGATTGGAAGTTTACAGCACCTGAGACTGGAACTCACTCCAGTGCTACCCTTGGGCTACACCCTGCACTATAATAGGAGTAGACAATAAGTCATAACTGCAAAAGTCTGCTTTCCCACAAAGGGGTCAATCTTCTTCAAGTTTCCAAAAGTCCTGGGCATTATGCCAGTAGATTATTTTAGGTTTCTTTTGAAAAATCCCAATTTTACTGCAAGCGTCCAAGAAGAATCATTATTAAAATGCCTGCAGAAAGTACCGACCCAGGGATAAAGGATTCCAGCTCAAAAATCTTACCCCATATGATATGTCATTTTAAGTCTAATCTTTTATGGGTTTAGAAATCTGCAAATTCTAATACCAGAAACTCGTGTGTGTGTGTGTGTGTGTGTGTGTGAGCGCGTATGTGTGCAGGCATGGGTGTATACATGTGTGTCGGGAGTCTGAGTGAAAAAAAATTAGTCCTTGAACACCCAGGGTGCTGCTTTGTCTCTCCTTCTCACATTCAAGTGCACCTGCTGTAACTTGGTTTTCCGACCCAATATCCTATTTCATGAGGAGCTGATAAAGCAAACAAGCCCCTTCCGCTCAGAACAATGGCTTACCACTGTTTTTGCAGTAACAAACATTGAAGAGTAGTCAGCTTTTCTTATCCTTTTCCCAAGGAAATAACTGACACCCTCCTTGCCCCAACCCCCACCATGTAGTGCATTTGGACTGAAGAGCACAAATTCAACTGGGAGACTGGAGAGATTATTGGAAAAGAATGGAGGGTAGGCAATCTCTAATCCATAAAGATGGGGAAATTGGGATCATTCACACTCTTTTTTAACTTAAAGCTGAGAAGAAACAGAACAGAACAGAACACATGCAGTATTCAGTAGTTAAGAACATGGGCCCTGGTGTCTTTCAAGTGCCAGTCTAATCTCAAGGCTGAATGGCCCTGGAAAGTCTACAAGCCTCAGTCTGCTCACCTGTCAAATGGGAGCATCATGAGAATTAAATTAAGTGATGGATGAAAAGGCCCTAGCATAGCAGCTGGCAACTGATAAGCACTCCATAAATACTGCTGCTACTGCTGAGAAGGTAGGACCAAGGGCCATAAAAGTACAGTTATGGGATAGCAAGTAAGAATTTACAACCAAGATTTCTAGGGTCAGCACGATAAACGGTGAAGCCAACGAGGCTTTTGTCACTCAAGAGGAAAACCTTTCACTGGTCAGTTTTGCCCTGCAGGGTGACTCTGGGATGGCTGTGGCATTAGTTTTGGAAGAGGCCATCCATACACCTTAACATGTTGTCCAGGCGGAGTTAACATGAGACTTGGAGAGGGGGATTAAAAGAATAGAAATGTGTTCATCTGTGAAATTAAAAGTAGTATAGCATGACACACAACATTATGTGTTGGGGTTAGTCAAAGGCAATAATTAGGCTGCATATGACTCTGAACACACGCAGAATCAAACAAAAGCAATTCTACTGAATGAGGGAGCTGATCCTCTTGGGAGGGGAAAACAGGAGAAAGGCTGAGATGTACAAAGAACCATGCAGGTGCTTGAGGCCTGCCCCACACATGGTTCCAAGGCACGGTAGTTTTTTCTGCTGTTACAAATTACCATGAATTTAAAATGGCACCCATTTATTATTTTCCCAGTTACTGTGGGTCAAAAGCCCGGACACAGCATAGTTCTGATGGGTTTTCTGTGTAGGGATCTCCCCAGAGCCTCCAGGTTGACCAACACCTTAATTTGGCCTTGCTTCCAAGCGTATCCAGGTTGTAGGCAGAATTCAGTTCCATGTAGGTGTAGGACTGAGTTCCCCGTTGTCTGTGAGGTTATAGGTCTGAGATTCCTGTTTTCTGTGCGGTTGTAGGACTGAGGGCTGCACTTCTGGCCCCATGGCCCCGTCCATCTTCAGAGCCAGCTCTGAATCTCTCTGCCTTCCCTCTGCTGCCTCTTCCTGCCTTTCCCTTCCACTTTGAAGGGCTCCTGTGAGTACACTGGTAATCCAACACACTCTCCCTATTTTACGGTCAGCTGCTGAGTTATCTTAATTACACCTGCAAAGTCCCTTTTGCCATGAAACATAACATAAACATGTGACTACCACTAGGGGTGAAGGTCCTGGGGGCCAAAATGTTGCCTACCACTGGCCCCAAAAGTGGCTCCCCAGACTGATGAGTGCCAGCACCTCTCCCAGAGTGGGGACTCCCAAAGTTTATGCTGCTCAGACAGGCAGAACCACAGCGTACCCGGGGAGATCAGAAGTCAGCAGCCATCAAGCAGAGCTGTCACGGGCATCTCTAAAACAGGTAGTAGAGCTGTCATGGGGGGCGGGGGCCTCTGAGGACTCAGGAGGTTTGCAAAAGCAAAATGCCATTAGGTACTGACTTCTGGCCTCCTAAGTACTGACTTATGCACTCATACGAGAGTGCATTTTGCAGTCTGGT
The DNA here is from genome assembly GCA_004027955.1 of Chaetophractus vellerosus. Taxonomy (NCBI): domain Eukaryota; kingdom Metazoa; phylum Chordata; class Mammalia; order Cingulata; family Chlamyphoridae; genus Chaetophractus; species Chaetophractus vellerosus. The sequence continues at coordinate 7,621 of PVKH010027771.1, read as the reverse complement.
CACCCCGAAAAGACACAGGTCTGAGATCTGTTAGGTATGAGTTCTCTGGCAACATCATGCAGACATTAAGAAAACTTCTAAAAGAGAGGCAGATGGTTCTTTGCTGGGACAGGCAGAGGTTGCCTCAACAATAACATACAGCCACCCTGGCAATCATTCATGGATCGACCTACTATGTGCCAGATACTGAACAAAGTGCCGCATTTCTAATCTTCACAGCAAATCAGTGAGGTTGCCATTATTAGTCCCATTTGACAGGTGAGCAAATTAAGGCTCAGGGAGGCTGAGCAGCATATGCAAGGTGAAACAGCTGCACAAGTGGACTTAAACTCCAATCTGCCCAATGCCAAAGCCTGCACTCATTTATCCGAGCCCCTGCAGGCTTCCACTCTCCTATTGTGATGTTCATTTTGTGTGTCGACTTGGCTAGGTGATGGAGTCCAGTTGTTTGGTCAAACGCTGGCCGAGATGTTGCTGTGGAGGTATCTTGTACATGGGGTTAGCGTTTACAGTCAACTGACTTTGAACAAAGGAGATATCTTGCCATGATTTAGGTGGGCCTCTTCCAGGCAGTTGGAGACCTTGCAAGCCAAGACCTGAGGGTCCTAAAAGATGAAATTCGGCCTCAAGACTACACCTTCCACTCCTTCTTGGGTTTCCAGATTAAGGAATTGGGACTTGAGACGTCAGCATCACTGAATTCCCAGCCTCCGGCCTGCCCTAAAGAATTTGGATTTGCCAACCCCCATAAACATGTGAGCCAATTGCTTATAATAGATCTCTGTTCTACATATACCATGTAGGATATATAAATATATATACTTCCCCGCAGGTACCACCATAGACTCACACGTGTGTGTGTGTGCACACATGTAGCCTGCTGACTGTTTGTCTGGAGAACCCTCACTCAACACCCGTCTTGCATTTCTGAAGTTCCCTGCTCTGTCTTTGCTTTGCTCTAGAATGTCCTTGGACCTAACGCAGAAACTGAAGAAATAATGACTTGATTACCAGTGTTTTTTCCAATGACATAATTAAATATCTACAGTGAGGCAAATCAACCGGAACCTATTGGGAGGGTGCTTATGAGCTGCCCTGGAATATTTATTTTGGGGCATTTTATACCCATATTTTGGCTTTTGCGGACTCAAAATTAGGTTTCCAATTTAGGCCCTGGAGGCAAGAGGTAAAACTTATAAATAACATCTAGGTGACGCATTCTTTTTGGCTCTTCCTAAGGGGCTAAATGAGGGGACAAAGCAATTACTTTATTGAACAGCACAGGGGGTGAGCCTTGGCTCCCGGTGATCAGTTATGTGGCAGAGTGTGGAGGGGACACTCCGGCGTGGCTGGGGGACAGATACTCTGGCGTTCTCCAACGGCACTGACAAACTGTAACGGACAGTTCATCAGGGGGACAGCTTCCCAGGCCAAAGGCTCCCACGCGACGCTGCCGTGGTGAGCATTTGCCACTGAGCTCCTGCGAGGAGGAAAAAGAGCGTTTCCTGCTCCTTTCATCTCCATGAACACTGGGAGAGCGAGATGCACCTGCGCTATAATAAATGCAGGGATACAACGGGGGGCGGGGGGGGGCAAAATAACAAATGCAGCTAGGAGCTAAAAAACGGTTTTTGAAGCTAATGACAGTGTTCCTGCCTTTATTGCTTCGGGCAGAAACAGGAAGTTAAAAATCTAAGTGGCTTGAGAAAAATATAACGTTTAGCAAACTCATTTGCAGGCTTCCAGTTGTATTATCCTAATTTATTTCATTGTTGTGGGGTTTTTTTTTCTTTGGGGTGCTTTTTTGATCTATTTTTAATGGAAGACTAATGTGCATTCTTTTTTCCCCCTCTTCCCCTCCCCCCACAGGAATTTACTGAGAAGTAAGACGTTTTTTCAAAAGAACCTTTCTTTTTCAACCTGCCCCTTTACGGAGGCAATGAGGGGCCTGGGGGGGGGGGGGGGGTGGGGCAAAATTCCCTCTTTATTGTCCACATTTAATTCATGGTTACAGAGTCTGAAACCATTATTTCCCCTGAATCTAGTAGAAAGGAAAACGATCCCACTACTTTAGAGAAGGTCACTGGTGACCCTGCCTTGCCACTGAGGTTCTCATATAGGAATTTGGCTTTGTGGTCGAGTTCCTCCCTCTCGAGTCACTGCCAAATTCTGTTGACTCCCTTCATCCACTTTGCCCACTGGCTTTCGGGGCCAGTCTGAGAAATCCAAGCACCAGCCAGCCTCCCAGGCCTGTAATACGCCCGGGGACTGGAGGCAAGCATGTCTCTCTCGCCCGTGCCCCGGATAAGGAGAGAAGAAAGCTACCTGCTCAGAGCTGAACGCTGAAATCTCTTCATTATGTAAATGAGAAGGACCAGTTTGGCCTTTTGCTGTCAGCCTAGGAACTTCTCACTCTTTTTTTCAAATACAGAAAGAGAAAAGAGGCTAGATTGTCTGGGCATACTTGGAGGGAAAAAATGTAAAATTAATTTGAAGAATTTTTTGAATAATCACCTCATTTACGGGAGTCAATTAGTCTGTCTTTTGTTCCTAGAACACAGTTTAATTTAAAAGTGCTATGCAGTTTAGTAGTGCTTTTCACTTGCCCAAAAAGCCTGTAGGAAGGTAGGACAGGTATTATTTAGCCTGGAGGGACAGATGAGAAAATTGATGGGATGGAGTGACTTGTCCAAAATCACAGAGGAAGCTCCCCGCCTAGTGTCTATGAGATAAAGCACCCCATCCCTCCCTGTTGAATCCATATTAATTAAAGCCAGTTTCTACCAAGCAAGTAACATACCTATAGAATGAGCCCTAAAGAGAAAGAATTTTCAGGATGTTGGAAAGTCAGGAATGAACAAAGTCAAAGACATGTTGAGACAACGGGAGGAAAAGTGTATAAGAAGTGTCAAAAAAAAGATGCCAACTTAAAAATAAAAATTCTTAGAAGCAAAACCAATAGAAGAATCAAATCGGGACAACAAACGAACAAGAAGGGGGAGAAATTATAAGACTAAAAGACCAGGATGTTTTGGGAGGCGTGGCATGACTAAATAAGCAATAAGTATCACTAAAAGAGAGTAACAAAAAAGAGGTGGTTAAAAAAACACAGCAAGTTTTGGTTAGGGTAGAGAATTACAAATCTGAATTTGATCGCTTTGATGCAGAAGATTGAGATGCATTAAAATTAAAGGAAGGGTGAATTTCACAAGTGTAAGGACAATTGCCCTTCTTATTCTGAAGCTGGAGATTATACATTTAAAAAATCAACCTAATGATACAGATTCAAGTTGTTCAATTCAAATTGCTCTTTGTTCCCAAAGATGCCTATCTCTGGGTGCCGCCCTTTAAAAATTAGATCTGACTTGAAGACACCTTGATATTCCACGGAAACTGAAAGAGGAATCAGTGCTATTACTCTCTTTTGTTTTGTTTTGTTTACTTGTTCTAGACATTTAGAGAAAGCTTTCAGTCTGAAGCTTTCTCCTGCTTTCTGGATGCAGTTGAATGATAGGGGAAAGAGCTCCATGGGCATGTCAAGCTGCCTCTCCACTTTCCCCTTGCAGGGCCATCCTCACTTATTTACTGGGGGTCAAGAGCCAGCATCTCCAGCAGCAGCTCCGTCCCAGGACGTCTCAAGTTGGCCTGTCCCTCTCCACAAATAATTAGATTGGTGACCTGCCATTGGTTCCAAATTGGGAAAAAGTCATTGAATTCAAAGGACACATAGATATTTACAACTTGATTTGGCTATAGTGAGCCAAATCAAATATAGACAGTAACTTATCTTGGCACCAGCTTCTGAAGGAGATGTCCTAGGTTTAATATTATTGTGCTCTTTGTTTATAATGGGATTCAATTCATTGAAGCAACAAATGTTTCTTGAACACCTTGAAGATAAGCTAATTCCTGACTTCAAGGAGTTCACAGTCTAATAGATAAAACAGATAATAAGATATAATTTCAATTCAAGGTGATAAAAGGCAGAGGTTGAGGAAGTAGAGGAGAGTCCCAAGTCACTCTTTCTAGAAACGGGGGTAGAAAACATTGCCCAGAAGGATGGGATGTTTTGTGCTGAGTCTTGAGAGACAAAAATCAATCTAAACTCAACAACAATCTCATCACAAGCTGACAGTACCACAGTAGACAGAAACTCAGGAGGATTTCTCTGAAATCAATATGTCCCTGGGTTTTTTGTTTGTTTGTTTGTTTGTTAAGCTTTTGTTTATCCTTCTTCTTCTCCAAACCTCCTTCTCTTGATAAGTTTCTAAAATATCTAGCCAAGCACCTAGAAACAGAGCCCTTTAACAATAGAAAAGCAGCCCTTGGAAATGACTGGGGACAATAGCAACAGAGGATGGCAGGGAGGAGAGCAGGATGCTGAGTTCCCCAGGCTGGTGGTTCATCTCAGGGACCCCAGGCCACACTTTTAGAAACTACATTAACTCTTTCAGGCCATTAGGGAGCCATTTAGCCCAAGTAGTGATTTGTGGTGGGGAAGAGTTTCCCTTTTACTGGTGGAATCCAGAAAGAGCTGCAGGAAATGTGATAGACCTGAAGCTACTGCTTTTATTGTTGGGTCCATGCTCACAGTATCCGGTGTCCCTCACTCATTCCTGTTTTTTCCAGCAGAGTCCAGGGCATTGAAAAAGCTGTGCAGAGCAAAGCAGAGCAGAGCAGAGCAGAGCAGGGCCAATTCCCTCCATTCTATTCATTTGCCAGGGTTGAGCCAATGGCGATGTGCCAGAATTAGCAAGACCTAGTCACTCCCTGCCCCCCCCCCGCCCCCGGCGATGAACAGCCCTGCGAGAATATGGCTTAGAAGTTCAGGGAAGAGCTCCACTGCCCTAAGTTTGTGTACACTGTTCTTGTCTCTCCCTCTTGGACTGGTTATCTGACCTCGTGTAGTGGACACAGAGTCCCTGGAGTCGGTACTAGAGGAAATGAGTCCGTATTAAGCAGTGAAACACCGTGGGTAAATACAATATTTGATGCCAAACAGATCAGGTTTGGATCTTGACTTTTACTACTTAAGTGCTTTACCATCCCTGCACCTTAGTCTCATTGTCCATAAAATGGGCGCCTCACAGGATTGTTTGGAGGGTAAAAAAAAGAAGGGGAGAGATTATCCACAAAGTGCAAAACAAAATGCATGTAATACAGAAAGCACTCAAAAAACGATAACAATTATTCATTTTAAACACCTACTATGTGCTGTCACCTATCTAGCTAAATTTTTTACAGGAATTTCGAATGGTTGCCATCATTGTCCTCATTTTACAAAATAGGAAACAGAAGCAGGAGGTGGTAAAGAAAGATATAGGCAGACCTCAAAGCCAGGGCTGCCTGGCTACAAATCCAAGGCCGTTCTCTTTCATACCTGCAATGAGCAGCTTATTTCCTTGGGTGAGAGGAGGGGATGATCAGGCAGAGAAGAGGCAGGCATAGAGCCTCTCCTGCTGAAGAGCTGATCTTGGCCTGGGACTTCAGCCACAGTATTTAAAATCGATCCCTCTAGGCAACCAAATGAAAAAGCATTAAGAGATATCTCCACTTCCAGCTCATGTTTGCTTGCATAATGTTGTCTCAAAATATGTCAAAAATGAGATATTATCCCCACATGTCTTCTGATGACTTCAAAGCTCAGTTATTCAAGTTCACGATTCTCACACGTATTCATTCGATTCAGTCTTATTGTACATCACGTGCCCAAAAGGTGTCTTACATTTTTTGAGGTCAAGCTACTTTAACATGTGACTTTTTTCTTAATGGTGTGGAATAATGCATATGCATTCAGGAGGCTTTTATTAAATCCTGCCCTTCCTACACACAAAAAAATTCAGATGTCATTTTTTCCTTTAATTTGGGGGGAATTAGTCTTATTTTCAAACCTTTCAACCCCCTGTCATACATTTTCACAACTTGTCCCCAGGAGGCAGTTCTCCAGGAGGTCAAATGGACTTGGGAGGGAAAGACTAGGCTGGAGGCTCTCGATGGCTTTGAACCCTTTCCCACTGAAGGATACTCCTCCAAGATGGGCGGGCAGGTTGTTGGAAAGAGCTAGAGCTGTCTAAGAAACCTAATATTTTACGGTGACTTGACTGCTATTGGTTAGTTCAGATATGTCAAGGACACACAAAGAAGGATCCACTTTGCTTCTCCATGCAAATTACATCCAACCTTCTAGAAAGGAAGGACGATTACATATTAGAAACACAACCATACATAATTTGGACTTAGACATACAAAAGAATAATTACCCATCACTTGCTAGATGGAGAAGAGCAGAGAGAAGGAAAGAAAAGCCCCGTTAATGTCCTATCCACTCGCTCACTGAGCTGAGCTACATTCCCTGCATTATCCTAAGGAATACAGCACGACGTTCTCAGTGAAAAATACAACCCAAAGAACATAATTAATACCATAATTAAATGAAATCCTACATAAGTGGACCAAAAATTACCACAATTAAAAAAAAATAGTACAAGTACAATCCTTGACTTATATGAAGCTCTCTTTTATTACATTCCTCCTTCTTTTTCAAAAAATAACTTCACTGTAAGGGGATTAATTGCATTTTCAACCCAGGAAAGGAAATCCGAGAATTTCTTCTTTCCTCCGATTATGGGGGATGCAAATACAATGTACCGCAGGAATAACAAATGCTCTATTTTCTGAGCACTCTCCCATGATTTATGAAAGGTGTACCTCACTGTGGGAAGATAATGCCATTTGAAATGGTCCATTTCATAAATCTATCCCCCTCGTTCCCAGCTGCAGACAGGACTGCTATGAACTCCTGAATCCAATAATGTTTTCATCCTCTATTGACAAAAAAAAAAAGACTTTGTTTGGAGCGAGGTAATGATGCACTTACAAGGGAGCAGCGGCTAACGCTGTGTCTCCAGGGCTTTCTTTGGCAATGGCCACAGAGCTTGCGAGGCAGGGAAACTTGGATAAACAAAATGAAGAAATAATCAACATGCACGACATCCCTAATGTCCTTTTACTGCTGGTGGCATTAATTATAGCGCGGGCCCAATCCTCCACGCGCCCGCAGAACCAAATGTTTTGCATGAATACACTCTCCACCCACATGATAGATTTATCCTCTGGAACTGGGATATTTCCTATTCATTCATGCACCGGTTCAGTATATCTGCTTGTTTATCTAACTGCAAGAATGCTTCCAGGAGAGGATTCCGCGCCATACGTGGCAGTGGAGGCAGTCAGGGACCAATCATAAACTTCAGTGAAATTCATGGTTGTGAGTCTTTCTGGTCAGAACAAGGGAGGAGTGATATATGTGTACCAGCCCCACGCAGGTTCCAGAAGAGCCTCATGAGTTATGAGCAGGGGGTGAAAGAACCTTCCTCGGGAGCCAGTGAAGTGGACAGCTCAGCGAGCGTGAGGTGCGATTGCAAACACCCAGCTCAAGCCACACGTTAGTCAGGGGACAACCCTTTCCACGATAGTCTCAGAAGCTGGGTGAAAGGGACATGAGACCATACACGGCACCTGTGTCACAGAGGCAGCAAGAGAAAGGGATTCACCTGCTAGGCAAGGAATGCTTCTCTCAGTAAAAACAAACAGAAAAAGAAGGAAGGAAGGAAGGAAGGAA
>PVKH010027770.1:0-12963 GCA_004027955.1 Chaetophractus vellerosus | reverse complement strand
ATGGCAAGTCCCCCGTCTCCACTTATCAAGGTCCTACCTATCCTCAGGGCAGTCTCCTTTATAGACCCCCTGGACACAGTCTTTCGCTTACATCTCCATGGGTCTTTTGCCCAGAGCCCGGGTGAGCTCACTCATGGTGCTGCTTTTACCCAGCCTCTTAATCATTGTTCTCCCTGCCCGCCTCCAAGGGCAAACTCCTGGAGGGCAGGAATTGCCTTTCCATCTTCCACCTTGTGCAGCAGGCTTTTTAGGTTTGTAATCCCCTTAGTTGTGATCAGCTGTCTCATTACAGAAATGTAAGAAAGGGAAGATCTCAAGTATAGGTTCAAAATAGCTAGAGTTTATTTTTCTTGAAATGTTTTCCATTAAATCTACACTGTAGCTGTTGTTTATACTACGAAGTTCTCTAAAAGGGGTTCTCTGAAGGCATTTTACCACATCAAGGAAGGAGAAAAAATTGTGTAATGCATTCCACAAGAGAAATGTTGTAAAATCCCTGTTACCTTACACATATAATTCATAGATTACCAATTCAGATTAACCTTAGTACAAAGAATACCTTGATGCCTACATTGATGAGAGGGGGAAAGAAAATGAATTAGTTTACTTCGTGGACACTGTTTTAAAAGTCAATATACCTCGCCCCAATCAAGATGGTGGAGTGAGACGCTTCCGGGCTCTGACGCCTATAGAAGCTTTGAACAACCATAAGAACTGGCAAAAACATCTTTCTCAGGGCTCCAGAAAACACTTAATGGACTGCATAAAAGGGTGAGTGCCAAATCCCAGAAAAGGCTACTTAAAAGCAGTAGGATCTCGTGGTACCCTGTGGCCCTCCTCCACCCTTCACTGGCTTGGCACAGAGCCCCTGCCCTGCCAGTGTGGATCCTGGTCCCTGTTCCTGAAAGAACAGAGTAACCTTTGTGCACACAGTGGGAGGATGTATGTCTGGCCCACCACCTGGCTGGTGGTGGCCTGGGGACTTGCCATCCTAGCTCTTGCCCAGCCTGTAGAAGGCAGCTCCCTGCGGTTGCTTGTGGAAGGAACACTGTGGGAAAGCAGCCTGGGGCAAGGGATTGCCGGTTGCAGGGCAAACAGCACAGGGCCTGGAATCATGAGGAAACTGTTCTAGAAAGAGAGAACGTAAACGGAGGAAATTCCCAGGGCTACATGCACAGGCCCAAGACAGGACTAGGATCAGGAGGCCCTATGCTTTGGGCTGGAGCTATTCTCCAAAGTCATTGTACAGATAAGCCTGGAAGGAGAGCACTTGCACAGATCAATCTACAAAGACCGGGAAAGGTGTTTTCTTCTTTTTTTCTCCTATTCTTTTTTTAAAAATCTGTTTTAATGATACACATTAATAAAGCATACAATTCATTCAAAGAATACAATCAATGGTATTTGGCATAATCACATAGTTCGGTATCTATCACTTCAATCATTATTAGAGCATTTAAAAAATTTCAATAATAATAATAATAAATAGACAAACTGACAAAAAAATTCATCACCACTCAATCTCTCTATGCTTACTCTGCTATACAGAGCTGCTATTTCTGGCTATTCTTGCTTTATTTATTTATTTATTTATTTATTTATTTATTTATTTATTTATTTAAAAGCAGTTTTAGTGAGATATATTCATATACTATACAATCTATCCAGTGTATAACCAATGGCTTTTTAAAAAAAGATTTATCTATTTCTCCTCCGCCCCCCTCGTTGTTTTGCATTTGCTGTCTGCTCTCCGGGAACCCATGCTGGGACCTTCCGGAGTGGGAGAGAGGCCCTCAATCTCTTGCGCCACCTCAGCTCCCTGGTCTGCTGTGTCTCTTATTGTCTCTCCTGTGTCTCTTTGTGTGTGTGTCTCTCTCTTTTTTGTGTCATCTTGCTGCACCAGCTCTCTGCGTGGGCCAGCACTCCTGCGCAGTCCAGCTTGCCTTCACCAGGAGGCCCCAGCAATCGAAACCTGGACTTCCTATATGGTAGATGGGAGCCCAATCACTTGAGCCACATCCGTTTCCCCGATGGCTTTTAGTATAATCTCAATGTTGTGCATTCATAACCACAAAATAATTTTAGAACAATTTCATTACTCCAAAGAGAAAACGCCACACCCATTAGCAGTCACTTCTCAATCCCTCTATCCTTCCCCAACCCTACATAACCACTAATCTAATTTCATCTTTATAAATTGATTTATATTTATGTATTAAATGAGTAGAGTCATACTTTGTGTCCGGTTTCTTTCACTTAGTGTCATGTTTTTTTTTGTCTGATATTAATATCTTATAACATTAACATATATATGTTCAGTTTCAAAGAAAAGCAGTCTTACATATGCAATATTACCTATATTCATATTTCACGGGAGGTTTTTACTATGCTGTACAGTCCCATGTTACATTTTTTAGCTTTCCTTTTAATTATTTACATGACTTTAGACTTTCCCTTTCAACCACCGTCATACCCATATAATAGCATGGATGGTTACAAACACTATGTTGTGCTTTCACCTTTTCATTTCCAAAGATTAACATGCATCCTTTTTACCAATTCTGCACTAGTTAACCCTCAGCTTACCATTCTCTAACCTCATTCCATTTTCTGGTGACCCATATTCAAGTTATTAACTCCATGAGATTATACTACATTTAGTTCATAATAGTGCTATCATACAGTGTTTGTCCTTTCGTGTCTTGCTTGTTTCACTCAACATAATGTCTTCCAGGTTCATTCATGTTGGCATATATTTTACAACTTCATTTGTTCTTACTACTGCATAATATTCCATCATGTTTAAACACCACAGTTTGTTTATCCATTCATTGGTTGATGGACACCTGGGTTGTTTCCACCTTTTGGCAATCATGAATAACGCCTCTATGAACAGGTGTGCAGATGTCTGTTCATGTCACTGCTCTTAGTTCTTCTGGGTATATACCCAGTAGTGGTATTGCAGGGTCACGTGACAAATCTATATTCAACTTTAGGAACTGTCAAACAGTCCTCCACAGTGGCTGTACCATTCTACATTCCTACCAAAAGTGAATAAGTGTTCCTATCTCTCCACATCCTCTCCAATATTTGCAGTTCTCTGTCTTTTTAATAGTGGCCATTCTGATAAGTGTGAAATGATATCTCATTGTCATTTTGATTTGCATTTCCCTAAGTATTACTGATGTTGAACATTTTTTCATGTGTTTTTCTTGCCATTTGTATTTCTTCTTTGGACAATTGTCTGTTCAAGTCTTTTGCCCATTTTTTAATCAGGACATGTCTTTTTATTGTTGAGTTGTAACATCTCTTTATATATCATGGATATTAAACCCTTATTGGACATATGATTTCCAAATATTTTCTCCCTTTTAACAAAGTCCCGTGAGGTGTAAACGTGTTTAATTTTGAAGAGGTCCCATTTATCTATTTTTTCTTTTGTTGCACGTGCTTTGAGTATAAGGTCCAAGAAACCACCACCTACCACAAGGTCTTGAAGATGTTTCCCTACATTTTCTTCTAGTAGTTTTATGGTCCTGATTTTTATATTTAAGTCTTTGATCCATTTTAAGTTGATTCTTGTGTAGGGAGTGAGATAGAGGTCCTCTTTCATTCTTTTAGTTCTAGATATCCAATTCTCCCAGCACCAATTGTTGAAGAGACATTAAAATGGGCTTGGCAGGTTTGTAAAAAACCAGTTGGCCATAGAGGTGAGGGTTTATTTCTGGATTTTCAATTTGATTCCACTGATCTATGTGTCTATCTCTAGGCTAGTACCATGCTGTTTTGACCGTGGTAGCTTTGTAATATATTTCAAGGTCAGGTAGTAAAACCTCTCCCATGTGGCTCTTCTTTTTTAGAATGCTTTTGGTTATTTATTTATTTATTTTTTTAAAGATTTTTTATTTTTTATTTATTACATATCCCCCCCTTCTGCTTGCTCTTGCTGTGTGTCCATTCCTCTGTGTTTTTCTATGTTTGCTTCTCGTCTCCCCCCGTCTTTGCGGCAACGCGCCAAGTCGGCCCTCCACGGTGGCGGCTCGCTCCGTTCGTGGGTGGCTCCATTCCGTTTTCACAGGCGGCTCCGCTCCATGTTTTGCGGGCAGCAGTCCTCCATGTCCTTGCAGGCTGCTGGCTTCCGCGGCGGTTCGCAGGCAGCAGCTCCGCTTTTCACAGCGACCGCTTTTCACGGGTGACTTTGCCATGCCCGAGGGGGCTCCGCCCTGCCCGTGGCGGCTTTTTGCCCTGCCCACGGTGGCTCTGCCCCGCCCACGGCGGCTTGCCTTTCTCGAGGCCGTCTGCCCGCTCAGAGAGGTCCCCGGGAACCGAACCCAGGGCCTCCCATGTGGTACCCCAGCGCGCTCTTATCCACTGAGCTATCTAGCCGGGCCCCTTTTGGTTATTTGGATGCACTTTCCCTTCCAAATAAATTTGGTAATTGCCTTTTCTATTTCAGTAAAGTAGGCTGTTGGAATTTTGATTTGTTTTACATTGAATCTATACATTAGTTTGGGTAAGATTGACATCTTCTGGATATTTAGTCGTCCAATCCATAAACATGGAATGTGTTTCCATTTGTTGAGGTCTTCATTGATTTCTTTTAGCACTATTTTGTAGTTTTCTGAATATAGAACCTGTACTTCCTTGGTTAAATTGACTCCTAGGTATTTGAGTCTTTTGGTTGGTATGTAAATGGAATTTTTCTCCTGATTTCCTCCTCAGATTGTTCAATATTAGTGTACAGAAACATTACTGATTTTTGTATGTTGATCTTGTATCCTGCTATTGTGCCGAACTTGTTTATTAGTTCAAGTAGCTTTGTTGTAGACATTTCAGAAATTTCTAAATATAGGATCATGTAATTTGCAAATAGTGAGAGTTTTAGTTCCTCTTTTCCTATTTGGATGCCTTTTATTATTTTCTTTTTTCTTGTCTAATTGCTCTAGCTAGAACTTCTAGTGCAATGTTGAATAAAGTGATGACAGAGGGCATCCTTGTCTTGCTCCTGATCTTAGAAAGTTTCAACTTTTCTCCATTGAGTATAATGTTGGTTGTGGGTTTTTCATATATGCCCTTTATCATATTGAGGAATTTGCAAGTATTTTGTTGAAAATTTTTGCATCTATGTTCATTAGAGAGATTGGTCTGTAATTTTCTTTTCTTGTCGTATCTTTTTTCTGGCTTTGGTATTAGGGTGATGTTGGCTTCATGAAATGTGTTGGGTAATTTTCCCTCCTCTTCAATTTTTTGGAAGAGTTTAAACAGGATTGATGTTAATTCTTCTTGAAATGCTTCACCTGTGAAGCCATCTGCTCCTGGACTTTTCTTTGCTGGGAGATTTTTGATGACTGATTCAATCTCTTTAAATGTGATTGGTTTTTAAGTTCTTGTGTTTCTTGTAGTGTCAGTATAGGTTGTGTGTTTCTAGGAATTTGTCCATTTCATCTAGGTTGTCTGGTTTGTTGGCATACAGTTTCTCATAATATCCTCTTATGACCCTTTTTATCTCTGTGGGGTCAGTCATAGCATCCTGCCTTTCATTTCTGAATCTATTTTTTTGCATCTTCTCTCTTTTTCCTTTTAGTCTAGCTAGGGGTTTGTCAATTTTATTGATCTTCTCAAATAACCAGCTTTTGGTTTTGTTGATTTTCTCTGTTGCTTTTTGTTCTCAACTTCATTTATTTCTAATCTTTATTCATCTTTATTATTTCTTTCCTGATCCTTGCTTTGGGATTTGTTTGCTGTTCTTTTTCTAGTTCCTCCAGGTGTTCAGTTAGGTCTTTTATTTTAGCTCTTTCTTCTTTTTTAATATAGGCATTTTGGGCTATAAATTTCCCCCTCAGCCTTGCCTTCTCTGTGTCCCATGAGTTTTGATATGTTGTGTTCTTGTTTTCATTCGTCTCTGTATATTTACTAATTTCACTTACAATTTCTTCTTTGACCCACAGATTGTTTAGGACTATGTTGTTCAGCCTCCACACAGTTGCAAATTTACCTCTTTCTTGTCTATTATTGACTTTCAGTTTCATCCCATTATGATCTGTGAAGGTGCTTTGTATAATTTCAGTCTTTTTATATTTATTGACAGCTGCCCTGTGACCTAACATGTGGTCTATCCTGGAGAAGGATCCATGAGCACTTGAGAAGAATGTATAACCTGATGTGGGATGCAATGTTCTGTATATAGCCGTTAGGTGTATTTCATTTATCATATTGTTCAAGATCTCTGTTTACTTGCTGATCTTCTGTCTAGTTGTTCTATCTAATGATGTGAGTGGGGTGTTGAATTCTCCAATTCTTATTGTAGAGATGTTATTTCTCCCTTCAGTTTTGCTATAGTTTGCCTCATGTATTTGGGGCACCCTAGTTAGGTTCATAGATGTTTATGACTGTGACTTCTTCCTGGTGGATTGTCCCTTTCATTAATATATAATGGCCTTCTGCTTCTCTTATAACTTTTTTGCATTTAATGTCCATTTTGTCTAATATTTGTATAGCTACCCCTGCTCTTTTTTGGTTACTCTTTGCTTGGAGTATTTTTTTCCAACCTTTCACTTTCAGCTAGTTTGTATCCCAGGGTCTAAGGTGAGTCTCTTGTAGGCAGCATACGGATGGCTTATGTTTTTTATTCATTCTGTCAGCCTATATCTTTTGATTGAGAGTTTTATCCATTCACATTCAATGATATTACTGTAAATACATTATTTAATTCCACCATTTTATTCTTTGATTTTCATATGTCATATTTTATTTATTTATTTTTATTTTATTTTTTTGGTTATCCTTTCTGCTATTCTCGACTTCTATGCTCTCTTCCAAGCCTCTCTCTCCTGTCTTTTTCCTTTGAGCTGTATGGCTCCTGTTTTAGTCAGCCAAAGGGGTGCCTTTGGAAATATACCAAAGATTGGTTGGTCTTTATAAAGGGTATTTATTTGGGGTAGAAGCTTACAGTTACCAGGCCACAAAGCATAAGTTTCTTCTCATCCCAAAGTCCACATGTTGGAGCAAGACAGCTGCCAATGTCTGCAAGGGCACAGGCCTTTGGGTTCCTCTCCTGCCGGGTCTGCGTTTCTCTCCGGGCTTAGCTTCTGCTTCCTCCCCAAGTTCAGCTGTAGACCATGAGGCTCTCTACGCTTTGCGTTTCTCCACAAGGCCAGCTGTAGACTATCAGGTGAACGGCTCACTCCAACATCAGAACTGCTTCTCAAAAATCTGCTTCTCCAATCTCTGTCTTTTATCTGGCCTTTTATACTTGAGACCACACCCACCGAGGGGTGGGGCTCAACGCCCTACTAACGTGGCCCAGTTAAGGCCCTACGGCCCAGTCAATGCCCTAATCATAACCCAATCATGCCTAAATGAACAGATCAGTTTACAAGCATGATCCAATTTATATTTTTGGAATTCATAATTACATTAATTACATAAAACTGTCAAACCATTACAGCTCCCTTTAATGTTTCCTGCAAAGGTGGATTCTTTTTTATGAACTCTCTTAGTTTCTGTTTGTGAGTATTTTAAACTCACCTTCATATGTGAAGGATAATTTTGCTGGATAAAGAATTCTTGGCTGGCAGTTTTTCTGTTTCAGTATCCTAATTGTATCATACCACTGTTTTCTCCCCTCCATGGTTTCTGATGAGAAATCTGCACTGAGTCCTACTGGGTGTTCCTTGTATGTGATATTTCACTTCTCCCTTGCTGCTCTCAGAATTTTCTCTTTATCTTTGGCATTTGACATTCTGCTTATTGTATGAATTGGGGTAGGTCTATTTGGATTTAATCTGATTGGGGTATGCTGCACTTCTTTGACATGTAAGTTCATTTCTTTCATGAGTGTTGGGAAATTTTCAGCCCCTATTTCCTCAAATACTCTTTCTGCCCCTTTTCCCTTCTCTTCTCCCTCTGGAACTCCCATGACACACATGTTGTTGTGTTTCATGTTATCATTCAATCTCTGAGCCCCTGCTCAAATTTTTTTCTCTCTCTGTTCTTTTCTCCCTTCAAAATCGGCTGTTCTGTCTTCTGTATCACTTATTCTTTGTTCTATCATTTTGAGTCTGCTGTTGTATGCCCCTAATTTGTTTTTTTAAATCTCACTTATCGTGTCCTTCATTCCCATGAGTTCTGTTACTTTTCTATTCACGTTTTCAAATTCTTCTTTTTGCTTGCTCAATGTTTTCTTGAGTCCTTTACCTCTTTAGCCATATTGTCTTTCAACTCATTGATTTGATTTTGGAAATTTGTATGACTCTCGTTGATTAGTTGTCTCAAGTCCTGTTACATATTACTTTGCTTGGGCTATTTCTTCCAATTTCTTAGGATGGCTTGTAAATTTTTGCTGATGTCTAGGCATCTGATTATGATGGTGAATTTACTCTGTTGCTCAATTTCTCTCTCTTATGTAGGGATTTAGTGGTGGGAGACTGTGTTATTGCTGTTCTTTGGTTTTTGGTGCAATCTGTTCTAGTTCTTTAGGAACTAGTTCTGTTAGTTGCTCAAATCTGGGCCCTGGACGCAGTAATGGGTTGCAGACCTGCTCCCAAGTATAGTTTCCCTATACTAACCAGCCTCAACTCCCCCCATCAGAGACTTTACAGAATTATTCTAAAGGAGAGCTGAAGGGCGATGATCATTCTTGTGTAGCTGCTTCCTGCTGGTTAGGGGGAGTAGACCCTGCCTGACGGAGTGTAAAACCCTCTGGCTATTCTACTGAGGTTGAGGGAAGATGAGCCCAGCACCGTGGTGGGAACTAGATGAAATCCCCACATGACTAATTTCTTGTACTGGAAGGCATTGATTCTGGATAAAATAAACTTAGTTAAAATTTAAGGTACATGGTCCTACTAAAAGAATAAAGATGATGGTGTTAAATGGCCCCCAAAAGGGGACCAGCCATGGTCATACTGGACATGACATACTGAGAAAGGCCAGGTGGCTTCAGGGGTTGCATCCTCCCAAAGTTGATGGGAAACGGCATTCTTCCTTGAGTTCTTTTATGCTATTGGTTAATTCTAGGGAGAGATTGTGGCAGACTTGCTGGGTTTGGTATAAACTGACAACCCCAGTTCCCATGGTGGTGGTTATGCCTAGGATAGCTAGGAGAGGTATGAGGAGAGGCACTGCCCTAGACATAACCTCACAAAGACAGTCTAGGCAACAAGACAAGCATATGGCAAGCAAAATAAAGACAGTACTTAAGAGAGCCATTCCTTTATCTTAGAGGCACATTCTTTAATTACTTAGAAAATGAATTAAATTTACCAGGACTTTTAACATGTTCAATATCCCTCTGCCTATGATCTAGAATAGAAGAGATATTATCAGGGGGCCCAGCTGTAGCTCAATTGGGAGGGCGCCGTTTTACCACATGGGAGGCCCTGGGTTCGGTTCCCGGGGCCTCCTTGAGTGGGCAGACCGCCATGGGCAGGGCAAAGCCGCCATGGGCAGGGCAAAAGCCGCCACAGGTGGGGAAAAGCTGCCCGCGAGCAGGCAAAGCCGCCGCACGATGAGCTGACTTGGTAGGTCGCCGCAACAGGGCGGAGACAAGCAGACACAGAAGAGCACAAAAATGAACACAGCAAGAACAAGCAGAAAGGGGGGGGGATATATAATAATAATGAAAAAGAAGAGATATTATCATATTCATCAGGCATGTAGGGACAGTACTTAATACTAATCAGTGCACTAATCAATGCATAAGTTCCTCTTTGAACTGCAGTTAATAGATCTAAGCTTCAGGTTTGCAATACCATACATATTGCCTCTCCATGGGAGCAGGCCATAATGCCAATTGTGTTTGTTTAATTTCTACTCACATTACTCTGGTAATTATTGCTCCACTTGGTATGTCCTTCACACAGCCAGCATGCTGGAGCACTGTTGGCCCTTGGAGGGAAGCTCCAATGATTTACTGGCCTAGTACATAGTACCCTTTGGCACTATGAAACAGAGGCAGTCTGGAGACAATGTCCATTGTAAACCTGGCCATATCAAGCCATCACTGGCTGCTCCAGGAATCCAAAACTGCAATGTACTCTCTATCCTCTTCAGGAGCACGTTCAGATGTGGCAGATACTTCTTTTCTTTTAGGTGTCATAGTGACTGACCTAGCCAATAACTCAAATGGAGAGGCACCATGAAGGGTATTTGGGGCCTGGTTTGAATGCACAAGAGAGTTTGACAATACTGGTATAGGAAAAAGGGAAGACCAGGCAGACACGGCAGAGAACATGACGATGAGATCCCACCTGGAAAGCCCCTCCTACTAAGAAAGCCAGAAAGACCCTGTCGAGACCCTGGCCATGAGGTCCCATTTGGGACTCTTTCTGGGGTGAAGGGGAAACCCTGAATACCTCCAAGCAAAAGGCCTCACCACTGTCCCCCTGAGAGCAAACAAGTGGGACAACCAATCAGAAGAGCAAACAGCTGGGGCCCCTCCTCAACATTAGGAAAGGGGAGGAGGAAAGGTCTTAAAACGTCTAACCTGGGACCACACATGCATGTCTTAGCAGGCCTGCAACCCATGTCTCAAGTTGAATACTTAACTCATTTCTAGTTTTCTTGTTTCTTAATGAACTCATCACTCCCTTGCTTACCCTATGGCATGTTTTTAGGTTCTTTTATGCCACTTAGCCAAGAACCTAGAAGCCCAGAACCAGAGCATTCCACTAACAAGAAGAGCAGAAAGAGGAAAGAATAAAGAAAAGTGAAGAGAGCCTGAGGTACCTGTGAGACACCATCAAGTATACCAATATAGTCATTGTGGGATCCCAGAAGAAAGAGAGAAAGGGTCAGAAAAAAACATTCAAAGAAATAATGGCTGGGAAGTGGATATGGCTCAAGCGATTGGGCTTCTGTCTACCATATGGGAGGACCCGGGTTTGAACCCTGGGGCCTCCTGGTAAAGGCGTGCCAGGCCCGCACGGTGAGCCAGGCCCATGCTACGAATGCCGCAGCAAGATGATGATGCAACAAAAGAGAGACGCAGGGGAGAGTCAAGGTGAGACGTGACAGAAACCAGGAACTGAGGTGGTGCAAGTGACAGGGTGCCTCTCTCCCACATTGGAGGTCCCCAGGATCGAATCCCAGTGAAGCCTAGAGGAGAAAAACGAGAAGAGAAGACCAAAAGAAATAGACACAGAAGATCACACAGCGAATGGACACAGCCAGTGAACAGTGGTGTGTGTGTGTGTGTGTGTGTGTGGCTGAAAACTCCTCAAATTTAACAAAAGATATGAACATACATATCCAAGACATCCAACCAACTCCAAACACTATAAGCCCAACTAGACCCATGGTGATGTAGCATATTATAATCAAACCATCAACTGCCAAAGATAGAATTCTGAAAGCTGCAAGAGGGAAGCAACATGCCATGAATAAGGGAGTTGCAGTAAGATTAAATGCTGATTTCTCACTGGAAACCATGGAAGTAAGAAGGCAGTGGGATAAAATAACTAAAGTGCTGAAAGCAAAAACTGCCAAGCAAGAATTCTATATCTGGCAAAATTTTCTTTTAAAAAGAAGGGCCAGATTAAGACATTTCCAGATAAACAAAAGCTGAGGTATTTCACCAGTACTAGACTGGCCCTACAAGAGATGCTGAAGAGATTTCTGCAGGATGAAAAGAAAGGACAATAGATGACAGATCAAAGTCGCATGAGGAAATAAAGATCTCCAGTGAGGGTAGCAACATGGGAAAATATAAATGCCAGTACTATTGTATTTTTGGTTCATAACTCCACTTTTCACTTCTTACAGCATTTAAAAGGCAGATGCATAAAATATAATGATAACTCAGTGACTTGGGACACATAATGTAGAAATGTAATTTGTGACAAGAACTACATAGAGGTGAGAGGATAGAGGGTTATAGGAACATATTTTGTGTATAATATTGAAGTTAGATTGATATCGAAACAAATGAGAATGTTATAGATTTAGGATGTTAAATTTAAGCCCATAGTAACTACAAAGAAAATATTGGAGAATATGCAAGTTCATAGAGGCAGAAATTATATTACAGGTTGCCAGGGGTAGGGTAGAGGGGAATGGGGAGTTAATATGCAATGGGTGTAGGGTTTCTGTTTGGGGAGATGGGAAAGTTTTAGTAAGGAAGGTGGTGAAGGTACTGCAGTACTGTGAATGTGATTAATTCCATTGACTGGTATGCTTGGGCGTGGTTGAGATGGGAAAGTTTAAGTTCATATATGTTCTCACACACACAAAAAGAAATAGCACCTAAAGAGAAAATGACAATTAAATGCAATACATGAGCTTGGACGAGATCTGCAAGGGAAGAGAAAAAGCTTAAAGGGGACATTATTGGAACATGAAAAAATTGCAATTGAGACTATAAGCTTTATATCAATGTTAAATTTCTTGACCTTGAAAAGTGCACTTATGGTGAGTACATAAACGAATATCCTTGGTTTTAGGAAGTGTACGTGGCAGTATTAAGTGTTCAGGAAGCATAGTGTATTCAACCTACATTGAAGTGTTCAGAAAATGGATTGATAAATAGACAGACTGACAGAAGGATAGATAGAATGATAGGGCAAATGTGGCAAAATGTTAAAATTGGTTCATCTGGATATCTAGGTGGCTACAGGTATGTTGGAGTTCTCTGTATGGATTATTTTTGTAACTTTCCTGTAATGAAAGTATTTCAAAATAAACAATTTTCTGAAAAAGGGCAGGGGGAGTCAGTGTACCAAATGACCTTTGGTTGAGGCTAAGAAGTAATGAACTCATGTTATAACTGAGGTCAAAGGCCAGATGATATTGAAACATGATAAGAGGAGGAGGAACAAGAGAATTTCTGAAGCTTACTCTCTTAAAACTTTAAGTGCTGAATTAAAATGAGATCCTAAATTTCAAATTGGGGAATAACACGTTTTGGCCAGTTTAGGAAACAGCATGTAGGTGAGATATCCTGTTTTTTTTTTTTTTTTTTTTTTT
>PVKH010027768.1:0-12948 GCA_004027955.1 Chaetophractus vellerosus | reverse complement strand
GGCTCCGGCCCGCCCATGGCGGCTTGCCATTCTCAAGGCGGTCTGCCCGCTAGGAGAGGTCCCCGGGAACCGAACCCAGGGCCTCCCATGTGGTACACCGGCGAGCTCTTTATCCACTGAGCTATCTAGCCGGGCCCTATATTTAAGTTAGACATAAGAGTGTGGGCATGCAATTGTGCAGATATTACTTTACCATTAAATAACTTGGTCTCAAAGTATTTTCCATAAATCACAACATATCATGAACAGTTTTTCTCTGAATTAGGAGTTACTGAGTGCAGCATGAAGCACTCCAGATTGCTTCTAGAGTAGAAATAAGTGCTGGATACTGTAAGATGGTTTATTTGGAAGTGAGTAGGGCGATAGTGGTGTAAACACGTCTCATTAAATTTCGGACTGCCCTTTGACAACTTGAAGTTCTTCATTTTGTACTTTCATGGGATTTTTTTTTTTAAAGCTTCCATGTTCTACTTTCATGAAATTTTTGCTGATTCCAAGCTTGCAGTGCTTTCTGGAGCTATGGAAGCGTGAACTTCTCAAACCTTGTCTAAAATTTTGGCATTTTGGTTTACATCAACTTATCTCGTGGTGAAAATGAAGAGGCAGGAATTTTTACTGTCATGAATTGAAGAGTTGTAGTAGGCTGCATTTCTCTACAAGACTAGAAATGTGTGTTCCAGAACAGTGGTTTCCAAATTTTAGCATGCAGAAGAAGAACCTGGAAGACTTCTCACAAATGCAGATTTCCCAACCTCCCTTCATAGATACTCTGATTCAGGAGAACTGGTTGGGCACTAAGAATCCACATTTTTAACTTGCACCCCAGTTGATTCTGATGCAACTGATCCATCCACATTTAGAAAGATATTGGTCTTGCGCTAGTGAAAAAAATTGGGACACCAATATGAGCTAGTTTATTAAGGTCTATTAAGAGTGAACCTGTGAAATAATATATAATTTCCATATTAGACTCAGCTTTATCTTGATATTCATAAGTGTCCATTATTCACCTATGATTAAATAATCATTTTATTAAAAGGTCAGCCTGCAGGCATGGTGCTTCTGAACTTTATTCTAATCAGGTGTTTCTTGATACTTGGCAAAATGTTTCTTTTTATGTAGAGTTAAATTTAAGAAGTTTAGTATGTTTGAATTCTAATCAAAAAATGATGGAATGCTGATCAATGATGTTTTCTATTTACTTGAGGATACCATGCAATTCCAGAAACCAGAATCTGTAGTTAAACTCCACAGAAAGACAGCTCTAATGGACTTTTACTCGCTGTCACCAGGCAATCATTTGCCACCAAGAGTGCATTGTCCTCAAATATAATTGAAATAAAATAGATACTGTGCTGCTACAAATCTAAATCGCAGGAAAATAGTAGGCTAGACTCCCCCAGCTTACTGAGGACACTTTAATGGAAACATAAAAACCATAATCATATGCTTTTTGCATGCATTTTACCACTAAAGAGAAAATGCCAATTTTAAAAGGAAAGGCCTTTTTGTACTCGTCCTCCCCACCCCCCCATTAAAACCTCACATAGCAAAAGGGACATTGCAGGTGTGATTAAGTTAAGAATCTTGATTTTCCTGAAATAGCCAAGCAGGCCTGATACAATCCCAAGGGGTATTATAAGTGAGAAAGGGAGGCAGGAGAGTCAGAGAAAGATTGGAAGATGCTATGGTTCTGGCTTTGAAGATAGAAGAAGCAGCCATGAGAGTGCAGGGAGCCTCTGGAAGCTGAAAAAGGAAAGCAACTTATTTGCCCTTAGAGCCTCCAGAGGAACTGCAGCCCCACCAGTGTGCCTTGATTTTAGCCCAGTGAGACCATTTTAGATTTCTCTTCTCCAAACTGTGAAATAATACATTTGTGTTGCTTCAAGTCACTAAGCTTTTGGTAATTTTGTTACAGCAGCAATAGAAAGCATATACACTGCACATCCTATGCAACACATTCTTTTAACCCTCGATTTCACTGGACCTGCTTTCACAGAGGGTAGTGAAGGCCTTCTACATCCCAGATCCAATCAGCACTTCTCCGTCCTTTTCAGACCAGATCACTCTGTGGCATTTCTGAAGCTCTCTGTTCTCTCGGTTTCCATGATACTGTCCTCTCCTGGTTGACCATTCCTTAATTGTGCCTTTGGAGGGTCTCTTCTACTTATCTCCCAAAAGTTTGGATTCTCCAGGGATATATCTATGGGCCGCTGCTGTTCTCCATAGCTTCTTCTTAGTTAAGACTTTCACTACCAGCTGGGCACTGGTGATGCCTAGACTGCACCAGCCCAGCCCTCTCATTTTCCTTTCTTCACCTCCCCTGGCTTCCATAGACCTAACCTCAGTTAATGTGATCACCACCCACTCATATACACAAGCCTTACACCCCCATGTCCGTCAGTACGGAGGCCGACTAATTCTACATTGTAAATAATCCCAAATCCTTTGTCTCCTATGTTACACACGGATGGTAGCTCGTCTCCTAACTTCTTTCCTTGCCTCTGGTCATTGTCTCGTCAAATCCCTTCTTCCCCCAATTCCTGGAGTTTTCTGTCTAAAATAAACACCTGACCATGTCGTTCCCTTGCTTAGTTATCCTGTGGCTTCCAGGTGATGTCTAAGTGCCTCAGCCCGGTGTCGGGGGCTGTTAGCGCTCCCTTTTCAGCCTCATCTCAGATTATATCCAACTGTGCCATATTGGCTCACAACATCGTACTTTTCTACTAGAGGGGCATTCTGAAAGTATAAATCCAACTTCATCTAATACATGGGTGAATTAAATGGCTCTTCTGTGTTATGTGTTCTGCAAATGTTAAGTTTTGGTGAGTAAAAAGAAGCAATCACCATTCATTAAGCTATTCTAATATAGTTAGAGATACAGCAATTAAATTAAAGGCTGAGGTGACATAAACAACCCAACAAATGAAATCTTGAAAGTAATGAAGCCATAAATAAGGTCATGGCTAATTTTAAAGACTTCTTGTTTAATTCTTTTTGTTGATTAACATTGCCCGAAACCACAATTTGTTTGGAGAAGTAATGTGTAATGGGGGTTATTTATTTATATATTTATTTTAGCCTTAGAGAAAGTTTAAGTATTCTGTAGAAATATGGGGATTGAAAAACAACAACAACAACAATTTCAGACTTTGGCATTTAACAGGCAAATCATCCTCCTGCAGAGTGTGTCACATTAGTTTTATATTTTCCTTTACAAGTATTCTTCTAGGTCTTTGATGATGAGTTGGCCATACCGTGGCTGAAATCTCCTTGACTTGCTTGATAACTCATTTGATTTTAGCCACCCATGAGAAGCTAAAAACTCCTGCTTTACATGCAGGTTGGCATGATTTTTTCTTTTTGTAGCATATTTTATCCTTTTATTTCAACTCAACTGCCTGGTCCTCCTGTCTGTTAGCCAGTGCAAACCAGTGGATTCAAGTACCAGTCTTACTGGTATTTAGTGGTCTTGGGTTCATGTTATTTTCTTTCTTGCTCCTGAATAAGGATGGAACATAAATCAACTATTAATATAAATTCATGAGGATTTATGTAGAATCCTGTAAAGAGATGCATTTTCCACTTCTTGGGAGACTTTATCAAGACCTGAACCCACAATCCATTTTTAAATTAACTTCCCAGATGTTCTAGAGCTTTTCCTTGGCATCGTAAGCCCTCAGTATGGATCACGATTTGATTATTCTCTATTTATTGCTTCATTCCTTTCCTTTGTATTTTCCCCCCATTGGTTGATTTTGTGTAATTAAAAGAGAAGTGGTAGTTACTTTTTAAAAAAGATATTTCTTATCTTTTCCAATTAAGGAAGAAGCTGGTGTATCTTTAGCTTCTTCCACCGATAGGTGCATGTATAGAAACATGAAAATTCTGAACTTTCTGTATTGTTATAGAACAGAAAAGGACTAGAATGCCCTCATTTATAATTTATGTATTCTATGAATATGCAGTAATTATTTGACTATACATTTGAATATCATGTAAAAGAAACTCAAAATGTTAGCAGAATTGGGGGCCGGCTGTAGCCCAATTGGTAGGGCTCCGGTTTACCACATGGGAGGCCCTGGGTTCAGTTCCCGGGGCATCCTCGAGCGGGCAGACCGCCTTGAGAAGACAAACTGCCGTGGGCAGGGCAAGCCGCCGCGGGCAGGCAGGCCGCCACGTGGTGAGCTGACTTGCCAGGTTGCCACAGCTGGGGGAGACGAGCAGACACAGAAGAACGCAAAAATGAACACAGCAAGAACAAGCAGAAAGGGGGGGATGTATAGTAAATTTTAAAAATTAATCTTTAAAAAAATGTTAGCA
This sequence comes from Chaetophractus vellerosus, assembly GCA_004027955.1. Lineage (NCBI taxonomy): Eukaryota > Metazoa > Chordata > Mammalia > Cingulata > Chlamyphoridae > Chaetophractus > Chaetophractus vellerosus. The sequence continues at coordinate 8,625 of PVKH010027768.1, read as the reverse complement.
GAATTGAATAAATATATATTAATAGATATATACATTTCTGTAAAACTCACAAATATTTTTAAAACCGAATTATGTGTATCAGTTTATGCTTTTTGTTATGTGTTCTACCCCATTGAATACACTGGTGCTATATTACTAAGTCCCTGGGAATACAGAGTTTTAAAAATGTTTGTTCTCAAAACAAAATACTTTGGAACCAGATAATTGCTCCAAAGATGATGATTCATTTCGTCGAGGTGGTGGTGTGGATGGAGGAGCTCTTTCAGTTTAACTTTTGTACAAACTATACATTTCAGTTAAACATCTCTGTGCAGGAAACGCACCTTAGCCCGAGTTGGTGTTGCTGTATGACTTGTGTTTTCACTGAAATTCCTGACTGCCTCCTAGAGACACCTGCCTGGCTCAGGCTCGGGTGACGATAAAGTTCGGAGGGCTGAGTCTGGAGGAAACCAAAGAGCAAAAGGCTGTTGAACCCAAATCTGAAAAAGCTGTAGACTGTCCAAATGAAATGAGAATACTGAGTTCCTGAGTCAGGAGGATTTCCTGGATGTGCGTGAATTTGGACTAAAACTTTGTGACTTGAAATTAATTGGAAATGTCAATCTGAATAGAGAAAATAGAATAAAGTCTGAATTAGAGAATATGCTCAAACAAATGATACTTTGAACTTTAAAGTGTATCCAGCAACTCAGATGAAGGGCCAATAATATTTTTGTTAGCAAACCTGCTTTTTCTTTTTTTTTATTGTAGATTGTTTTTAACTCTAATTTAGAAATAAATCAAATTTGCTCAATGTATTTCAATGAAACCCACTTGTGGATTCCAACACCATTGGAATAGAAAAGGATTATTCTAAATTCCTTTCAAATAAATCCTCCTAAAATCTCACATATACTATAAGTTTATTTTTTAAAAAACTTGTTTAATAGCCAGCAGATAAGTTCCTTCCTAATTTTTAAAAGTTGTAAATTAGTGGTCTCAAATTAATTGTAAATCATCCATTTAAGAAAATATAGTTTTATGTTGACTTCATCTAATTCTGGAGCTAATCATTAAAATATATTTTAAAAATAAAGGTATTCTGTTATATTCCATTAAGGAAAATGTTATTTAAAAGAAATTTGCCATTTCAGAACTTACTTATTATCATGACTTGACAATAATTCCCTCCAAATGAATCTGCAGAACAACCAAATATCTTCTGCATCTCTTCTCTATGCTCTGCTTTCATCCTTAGCAGGTTATTTATGTTGAGAAAACAAGTGCCAGTTACAAAATTTGAAAAGCAGTGGTGGAAGTCATAAAGTAGAACTTTAACACCGATTTTGTTTTTAATGGTAATGTCACCTGGAATTCTTAAAGAAGGTTGGGAGAGGTGATAAGTGGAATGGAGATGGAATTAGGGGATGCTGGGGAGGGGGTCAGGGGGCACTAGTTGGGCTGCACACCTCCAGAGGTACCACTCAGCTAGTGGTCATTGTGGATTTGAACAGGTACTGTCATTTTCTGGCAGAAGGCCATCAGGAGGGCTTTCTCTCACAGGGGCCCTGTGTGGGTCTGTGATGGGTCTGTGTGGGAAAGGAGCAAGACCTAGAAAAATGACCTAAATCCTAGATCATTATCATTCTGGTGAAGAAGAGTTTTTTTGTTGGTGGTGTTTTTTTTTGTTTGTTTGTTTTTGTTTTTACAAGCTTTGCATTAGCATAACTTTAAAAGAGAATTACCTGCATTGTAACAGAAATTTAAACTGATGGAGGAAAAATAGCTTATTTCTAATTATTCTCCTTTTCTTCCATTTTCTTCTTTCCTTTAGTTTGTAAGTCTCTGTGAAATAGTCAAGACTTTAAACTTAAAACAAGCCAAAGGTTCTTGTATGCAGTCATTTTCTAGTGTACCTGGCAGCCTCCAGGGATGTCCATTCACCTTAACAGTTATTTGGTGTCTATCTCCTGACTCCCAGGATACAGAAATGAGCAAGACCTAATTCATATCCAGATTCCTGCCACCCAGTGAGGCATGACAGACCACATGCCTTATACTGTCTGCAAAGTGAAAGGAATTAAAATAGGGTGCTAAGGGAGCTGCAAAGAACTTGGCTCAGCTTTGGGGAGGATGAGCTGCTAAGAAGTCGTGGACTTAAGCAGTATCCTAACTGGGTAATAGTTACATTCTTTGTATATATAAAGAAAAGAACTAACTGACCTAGTTTTGACTGACAGTGAAATCTCATTAAGGTACTAGATTTATTTACTTCTGGTAAATATTAAATAAGGCAAACACTTTACTATGAAAATTCCTAGATACCTCCTGCCCCTACAAGCCACTAACAGTTTCATTTCTTGAAGACTTCATATCACCAGTCAAGTTTTTCAGAAGTGTTGGGGCTCATTTCTTGAGTGGTCTGATTTTTAAAAAAGTCTTAGGGGGTTTCAGCCAATAAGGCTTGCTCAGCCTCTTTGGGGCTCATGGAGTCCGATCCCTGCTTACACAGGTAGGTGTGGCCTTGAGGCCTGCAGGGTAGTGAGGGAGCACCTGGACAGAATAGATGCTGGAGACCATGTCAGGTGGCAGTTAGGTGGCTGCTGGGTGGTGAGGCCAGGCTTCAGGTGTTATGGCTGTGGGCAGTGATGGTGACCTTATGGAATCAGTGTCAAAGTAGGTCTCTGACAACGGTAATGTCTTTAATACACTATCGCTTTCAGCATTGGAAGAATTTAGCAGTCTTAGTTTTGGTATTGCCGGGGCCTACAAGCTTTGCTGGGACATCAGCTGCAGTGTCTGTTGAGCACCTGCTGCACACAAATGACCTGATTAGGCCATTTCAGAAACACCGTCAGCATTCCTAAAATCATGGTTTAGTCAATGTCTTCCTCCTATTATTATCTCTAAGGAATTTTATTTGCATCAAAGAAAGTCCCATTAGTCCCTCTCTGGAAATTCTGGTTCTGCCGGTTAACCTTCTGGGCCTCACTTCTTTTTTCTGTAAAATAGGGAAATAACAGTTTTTGTGAGGATTAAATGAATTATCATATGTAAGACCCTTTGAGTACTGCCTGGTGTATGGGAAGAGCTCAGTAAACATTAGTTGCTCATGTTATCATTTTTATGTCACCATCTTCATCTTCTTCATTCTTGTGTTCTAAGGACATAAGCTGATGAGTTTGCTGCATAAATTGTTTTTGCATGACTATGATGTATGATGATTCTGTATCTTTTTTATAGCATCTTTCATGTGGAAAAACAACTTATTTTAGGTTCCAAAACTTTTAATTTTAATGCTGTAATTGATGTCTGTAGTTCTTTACATTGTATCCTGGTGCCAAAATATGCCTTGCTTTGGAAATTTGATTAATCTCTGTAATTAGGAAGCAACTTAATCTGCAGGAATTTGGTGTAATATTTAACTCAAATAGCCACAGATTTTTTTCCAAACCCAGAGGTTAAGGTTGGCAAGTATTACTGTATTGAACGAGGACTCTCTGGGCAGGCCTAGGGGCTGGAGTCTGAGATTCCCCCACAGTTTGTGTTGCAACCTGTGGCTAAATCCCACTTTCTTCAGACCTCCCTCACTGTGTAGGGGAGATCATTTACTGCTTCCCTCCTGGAAGTGTGGGATGGATTAATAAGGCCACTTTAAATAGTGCTATGATGTATTTAAATAAAGACTACCATGTAATTGCAAAATATTAGTATTTTAAGTGCCTGGTATTCATCATATGATAATTAATTAAAGTTCAACATTAATAAATATGTAGTCCAGAATATTATGGATGTTTTCTTTAGAGTAAGCAGGAAATATTGTGAGTAGGTTTTTTTTTTTAATTCTAAGCTTGGAAATGATAAATCAAATATTAAAAGGGGCTAGATTTTCTTTTTTCATGCACATGTCATTTCCTGGCATCCTTTGCCCACTCACCTGGGATCAAGTGTGTACATACCTCATAAAATACAGTCTTATTATACCCAAGGATAGCTAAATGCCTATCAAGGAATAAACGAATGCATGTGAGTTGTTTTAATTAGCTAGGTGTGATTTAAAGGTTGCTGAAATCAAAAAGGCTTATTCATTTTTCATCAATAATCACTTACCTTAATATTTCATTAGAACCTGCTGATTTGCAGACCTCCTTCTGGGCTTTGATTCATTATGACTGCAGACATAATTTAACTTTCCTTCTTTTTCTCATTCTGTATTATGCTCTTTCATCTCTGAGATATTGTTAAGATGTTTCCAACATTCACAGGGCTGCTAATTGATACAACTTTTTTTTCTTTTAACTGTACTTAATGCTAAAAGTTCTAGGCCGGGGAGAGTACTGTGTGTGTGTGTGTGTGTGTGTGTGTTTTGGAGAATTTTCCTTTCATCATTTGAACAGCTGATAATAATGCATAAGTTTTCTGATTCATATATTTTGAGAGTAAGGACTGATTTATCATATGCAAAAGTAAGAAAGTAAATAATCTGGACACATTCTTAGACAACGCCGTAAATTTGAAAGGACGAAGCATCTTGTGTGTAGCATACTTAACAGATGATATAACTGTATGTGCATATACTTTATTTTCAAACCCTTCCCTTGGTTGCTTTAGACACAGAGGTACATTTGGCCTCAGAGACGCCGCGCGCCTGGGTGCACGCCGTAGCGGCTTCTCTGCCGCCCTCTAGGGACTCACTTGTGCAGTGCGGCTGAGAGGAGGGCCCCACCTTAACAGGCGACACCCGAGAGCAGTGCCATCCCGTCTTAAATGATCCACTGACTGTTTGTGAATGCTTAGAACTAAAGACGGGCCATATGCCGTGGGGGCGCACCTAATTGGAACCTCTTAAAAATCAAAATTCCAAGCACCTCTCCTTAAATACAGAGTTACGTCCTAGGTCTTTGGGGAGTGACTAATCTAAAACATGGAAACGTGCCTGGCACAGATTGAGATTCTGACTAGCTGAAGCTGGCTATAAGAAGTGAAAATAAAGAGCTAGCTACCTAGAGCGTCAGACAGACAGACAAATAGATGTTTTTCATATTTTTCCAGAGGTAAACTTAGCCATAATTGTGAATTTCGACATGTCTGTTTCTACAGCCGTGTTAAACAGTTTGTATAAAGTGTGTATCATTACCTTTCACTAGCTGTATTAGTTTTGATGGTGCATAAAAATTGCTGAATTTCAATAAAATGTTGTGCGTTTAACATTAAAAATTTGGCAAATATGTATGTTTAGAATTATAAATGATTTCATTGTACTGGACCCTTTATTACCTTTTTAATATTTGCCAGAAAACCTAAAGCTGGTCTCCTTCATGTCTTAGAGTTTTCTTCCAGAAACATGCCTAAAAAAATTAATGAACCACCAGTAGGTATACAAATATCTACTTGAGAAGGATTAAAAGAACATTTACATGTTATGAGATATAAGCCACCATTAAAAATGATAACTCTGTGTTTACCCAGAGCTACTTTTTACATTTTGCTCAGATTTGGAGTTTTCATTGATAATGCTTTTCTCTAAGATAAATGCTTTGTACGTATTAGAGTTAAGATGACTCACTTTGTGTGAGTATGTATGTTTTAATAATTCTGTTCTTGGCTTATGATATTCTTTGAGATTCCTGGAAGAAGTCTTAAGATAGAGTACAAAATGTGTCTTTGTTGGATATTCTCCTTAACTTTGAGGTCTTCTCAGCCTGCCTTTCTGGCCTTACAACCTTTTGTTCTACACATGTATAAGCAAGAGAAATAAGGGGCTATAGTAGACAGAACATGGCTTTACATTCAAATCCTGGCTCTGCCACTTGCTTGGATGTTTGGCAAGTTGTTTAACCTCAGCCTCATTATACTCATCTGTATGTTCACATTTTTATTTCATTGTTAGACCATATGTCAGCTGTGTCCTGATTTGTATATTTAGAAAACATGTTCTTTATTACTGTGTGTCATGATCTATGCTAGAAGCTAAGGGCTGAAAGAGAAAACCTGATATAATCTCTGATAGTAAAGTTCTTCCAGTCTTTGGGGAGAGTAACAGACGGATTGAAATAACACAACCAGTTTTATTGACCATGCTGTTTATTTTAATAGCTAGACCAGAATGGTTTGATTGACTTTTTAAAAATCTGGTATGTTTTTTTACCATATGGATAAGGCCATATCTGGAGTGCCAAGCTAATAAGCCTTCTTTTCTCTGCCAGTGAACCATGAAAGTTGTTAGTAAAGTGTTTTATCTTGAATCGGTCCATTTTCCAAGCTCTTGGTGATTTAAACACCCATGCTAGCAGATAAAGCACAGATTATCATTCATCAGTCATTGGAAATTTGTTGCGCTGAAGGTCTGTAGGCAACCGGTATGTGAAATGATGTTGACTTAGAACGGAATGTGCACAGTGTGGTTGAGGGTACCTAGAGAAAGTTATAAAGCTACCCTACATCAGTTGGCTGTGATCACACAGTACAGAATACTTTCTTTTGAAATGTGTGTAATACTTGGGAAATGTAAAACATAGGAGCTTAGTAGTACTTAGGGGGAACATTTTTTTAAAATGTGATACAGTGTTGTTTTTTTTGTTGTTTGTTTGTTTGTTTGAGGTTCCTGGGGCCAGCAATTGAATCCGGGACCTCATGTGTGGGAAGCCGGCGCTCAACCACTGAGCCACATTGGCTTCCCTGAGTTGGTTCCTTCATTTGTCCTGCTTGCCATCTAGTTTTGTTTTTTTCAGGAGGCACCGGGAACCAAAACCTGGGACTTCCCATGTGGGAGGCAGGTGCTCAACTGCTTAAGCCACACACATCTGTTCCCCCATATTTTTTTAAGCTAGGAAATAGTTCACTTTTAAAGGCTGACTGTGCTTTTCTCATATTTATAAGGAGTTTAATGTACAAGTCATCTGAATCCGAATGCCACTAAGTCTTGAACACAGCAATGGAACAATGTAACAGTTTTAGTAATCTTCTAATCTAATCAATTAATTTCTTAAGAATTCATTCCATCCCTAACCTTCTCAGTACCATCTCACTGTCCCTTCTGGATCTGTTTCTTTTTTTTTTTTTAAAGATTTATTTATTATTTATTACATATCCCACCCCCCTCCGCTTGCTCTTGCTGTGTGTCCATTCTTCTGTGTTTTTCTATGTCTGCTTCTTGTCTCCCCCCCGTCCCCGCGGCGACGCGCCGAGTCGGCCCTCCACGGCGGTGGCTCGTTCCGTTCGAGGGTGGCTCCATTCCGTTCCCACGGGCGGCTCCGCTCCATGTTTTTTGCGGGCTGCTCGGCTTCCGCAGTTCGCAGGCGGCAGCTCCGCTTTTTCACGGGTGACTTTGCCATGCCCGTGGGGGCTCCGCCCTGCCCGTGGTGGCCCTCTGCCTTGCCCACGGTGGCTCTGCCACGCCCACGGCGGCTTGCCTTTCTCAAGGCCGTCTGCCCGCTCGGAGAGGTCCCCGGGAACCGAACCCGGGGCCTCCCATGTGGTACACCGGCGAGCTCTTTATCCACTGAGCTATCTAGCCGGGCCCTGGATCTGTTTCTATTGACAGAATTTTCTCCTAGTTCTGGGCCACATTTTAGTCCTTCTTATGGCTAATAATTTTTTATTGAATATCACATATTGTGAATTCTGTGCTGCTGAAGTCTGGCTTTTGTTGTATTTTCAAAGAATGTTGGCTCTTTCCTGGATGACGGTAAAGTTAGTTGCTGATTATTTTATTATTTCCTGGTTGCTTTTTAATCTCTTGTAGGCCATGTCCAGGGTGGCCTTTATTCTACGGGCTAATTTAGGCCTTTTAATTACCAAAGTGTGGTTCTTCTTGACTGGACAGCCAGTATTTTCACCCAGTGACTTCAATGAGGTCTCTCTCGGGTCGGAGGGAACTTGCCAAATTCCTGGCCCTGCAAGAGCACTGGGGATTATTCGTCTTGTTGCTCCCTGTTCTTGCCTGGGCTTTTAGGGTTTTACTTTTCTCATGAACAGTTTGATGTTCAAAGAGTAGATGCCAAAGACAGAAAAAGAACCTGTGCAGATTTCTGGAAAGCCGTTTCTGGGTCACTCCCTCCTCTCAGGTAGTCTGTCCCACAGATCCTAACCATCTTGGCCTGCCATAGTCAGAATTCTGTTTCCTCCCTCAGTGCAACTGCATGTTGCTTGGTTCTCCCTCCCTGCACTGCATTCTGGGAATTGCTTCCAGACAGAAAACCGGGACTACGGCAGGGCTAGCCCTCATTTGTTTTGTTTTTTCCCCCAGAGGTTACAGTCCTGGACTGTTTGGTCCCCAATGTCTAAAAATAGTTTGTTTTCTATATTTTTGTCTAGCTTTCTACTTGTTTATTGTGAGAAGTAGAAAACCTATTCTCTCATTGCCAGAAGTGGAAGGTCCTCCTTCCATCTATTCACCTCATTCTTACTCCTAAGTCACTTATAGTCAGTTTCAGCCACTCTCTATTAAGAAAGACTCTTTTCAAGTGGCCACATTGCCGTATCTGAAGGCCACAGCATAATCTTTCTCCTGCGTGCCTTCTCTGAAACATTTGGTGTCAATGACCACCCCCCACCCCACCCCCCAGGCCTCCTGGAAAATCCATCACGTTTGACCTACAGGACACTCTTCTTGGTCTCTTTCTTTCTGCCCTATGACTCCTCTGC
>PVKH010027767.1:0-12983 GCA_004027955.1 Chaetophractus vellerosus | reverse complement strand
GTAGCAGCCAGAATGACTATTCTAAAATTTAAGACAGATTATGCCATACCTCTGCTCAAAACAGCACAATTTTTCTTCTACTGTATATTTACAGACACTGGTTATTTCTGTATTTTTGGGCCTCACAACTAGTGCTGCTATCAAGACCTGTAGCTCTTAATCATAGAGAAGGTATAATTAGCAAAGAGATGAAAAACCATTCTGAACCATGTCTTACATTTTATATTATTATAAGCTACAGAACTTCTCGGGAAAGGACAACTCCTTCCTCATTATTTAATGCTACTAAGTACACTAAAAAAATAACCAAATTTCTAAGTTTATAAAGTTGGTTTGCATAACACAGTTGGTCACTGAAAAAGCACTATTCAACAGAAATGTTGAAGATCAACCTAAACTATTTAGTGACACTGATGATGGTACAGATGTCTTCCAAATGCCGATATAAGACCTATCCTTAACATTCACTCAGCACCTGCCACATGTTGGCCCCTGCTGGGTGCTAAGGATCCAATGATGGATAAAACAGCCATGCCCTTTATCTCATCCTCATTGGGTTCACTAAGATCTCACTGAGCCATGAATGTGAAGTGATATGCACTGAGATACCATGAATGAAGACAATGAATAAAATACTCAGTTTTTTGGTTTGTTTGTTTTATCTATATTGTTCATAGTAGCAACACAGTTTGTTTGAGCTATTCTGGCAATGAGACCTACAATATTTTTTGGCTTCTTAGTCTCAGTTCCAAAAGCTTAGTTATCAGACTGGCCAAGGAGAAGACAACCGAGTCCATCTGTGTGATAACCCCCTTTTGCAGCCACCCTGCTGCTGCTTCTTCCATTCAGATGCCAGGATGACTGATCCAAAATAAGCTGATCATGTCTCACCCACATATGACCCTTCAGTGACTATCTGTGACGGTACAGATCGAATTCATATCCTCTGTGGCTTGAATTTACTGCCTGCCTTGAGGCTTCCTCTCTTACAATCCTTTATTTTTCATCAGCAACACCAAATCCTCGTGGCTCCTCCCACTCACTATGCTGTTACATAACTCCTAGCTGCTCATGTGATTTTGGCTTTCAGCCCTCACTGACTGCCTGATTTACTAGATATCATTTTAGACTCAACTAAAAGAGTGCTGCTTCCACCATGAAGTCTCCTCTGCCTACTCCTACAGTTATCCCTCCACCTGCAAGGCTGAGTTAAGCACCCTGCCTTGGTACTTCCATGATGCCCAATACAAAACCTTCTCAATGCACCCTGCCTTTATTTGTACATATGTCAGTCTCCCTCACTAAACCTCAAGTTCCCAGAACCTTGTCGAACACAGTACATTGTCTAACACGTAGGAGGTACTTAATAAGGGCTCCATTACTACCTCTACACCTGACTTTTGGAACAGAGTTCAGCAAACTATGACCACATCCAGCCTGCGACCTGTGAGGCGTGTGAGCTAAGAATGGTTTTTACATTTGTAAATGCTTAGACAAACATCAAAACAAGAGTAATATTAGAAGATATGTGAAAATTATATGAAACTCAAATTCAGTGTCCATAAATAAAGTTTAATTGGAACATAACCATGATCACTCACTTACCTCCAGTCTATGGCTATTTTTGCACTACAACAGCAGAGTTGAGTAGCTGCAAAGACACTATATGGTCCCCAAAGCCAAAAATATTTACTATCTGACCGTTTAAGTAGAAGTTTGCCAACCCCTGCTCTAGAACCTGAATTACTTTGGCTATGACCATCCTATTCATCTCAATTCAAGGGCCCTTTGGACTTAAATGAGAAATGCAACAAAGGACCAAACTCAAAAGAATCAAAATGAATGAAAGTGGCTACTAGGCTGGGAGACGTCTCTGGCTGGAAGAAAATGTTGCTCATGATGAAGTTCTACCCCACAAGCAGCTCAAATGGGCAAGCCAAGGAGGCAATGAACCTGGAAACTCGTTTGCTACTCACTGGCACTATATAATCTGGGGTGACACTTTAAAATAATAAATAAGATAATTCTACCTCACAAATATGTTGGGAAAATGTGATGTTCTCATAGCATTCAAGTCTCTCAGCTTTAAACACAGAAAAAGGAACTTTGTGTACAGACAGGCTCCCTTTCTTTAGTAATGTTTTTATATATTCTCATTTCAATTAACTTTATTAAATAAAATAGAGTCTGCACCAAATCGATAGAGAAAATGATGAAAATATGGAGGCAGCTCATTTAGCTTTTGTGATTTTGGCCAAAGCAGTAGAAAATTAAATGTACTTAAGTAAGTAGAAAACTTGTGTACTAAGAGTCTGTACTATACCAAAGACCTTTGACTTTCAGGGAGCCATAAACTCATGAAGCCCAGGAAGGAAGAGAAAAGAAGAGGATATTGTTTATTCTTCAGATATTAATTTGACTTCCTTCTCTAGACCTACTTCCCTTCAACAATCATTTCTTAAGCACCGAACAGAGAACCAGCCAGAGATGCTCAGACACAAGCTGAGTAAATCACAGTCCTTTTGCTGGACTCACAGTCTGGTCAAGCACAGAGACACAGGTCCCTGTAGTTATGTTTCAGTGTGACAAGGATGGGACTGGAAGGTGTGCAACAGGCAATACACAGAAGAGAGATTTACAATACACAGCTGGGAGGGAGAAGATAAAGCCTCCATAATGAAGACAACATTGGAGTTGCGTTTTAAAAGATGAGTAGATTTGCAAAACAGAAAGGGAAAGAAACAGTAAGCCATTCAGGGAGCCACAAGTAGCTAAGTATTACTAGAACGTGAAGCATGGTTCTTAGAGGGACGGGAGGGGAATGGAAGTGGTGAAACAACTTTTAAAAGAAGAAGGTCTCAAAATCTTCCTAGAACTCTATGAAAAAATACTCTTTTTCCAAGAAGTGAAAGCATTTTCGTCACCAGAGAGGAGGCCAGAGCTTGCATCAAAAGGACCAATTTGTTTGAAAACTGTTTACCCCTCTATTCCAAAAGCACAGTGACATCATCTCCCTAGCATGACCCAACACTAAAATTTCTTAACACAAGTAATTGGCTGAATTGTAATTGCCTAAGAATGCCTTTAAAAGATCTTGCTGATCTTGTCGCTTGGCTGAAATCAGGTGGCAGAAATTTCAACCGGAGGAAAGCCTGTCTAGCTACAAAGACTCTAAGTTGGCCTCCAGGGGTTCCCTTCCTCCTTTCTTCTCTCAGCATGGAGGCCACACTTTTCACACTGGATCATAGTACAACCATGCCTTGCTCCCTGGTTCTTTGGTTTTTGTTTTTTTTTAGACTTCTCCATAATAGTTTAAAGATAAATAATGCTGTGGCTCGCAGTTTCCTACTAACTACCCCAAAACACAAATCAGTCACCGAGCAGGGCTGGTCCTGCACTTTTACGGGACAAGCAGGGTACATGCTGAGCTTGCCCTCCTGTCTCTCAGCACCCCGCTCCTGCCAGGTGCCCTTGAAGAACAGGCCACAGAGCTGGAAGCACTCACCGTCACGGGGGCCCGGGGATCAGAAGCGAATCTCAAAGTGAATCACCGTGAGTGTGCAAGTACAGAAAGGGAAAAGCGCCATGCCTCAGGCGCACCCTCATTTCAGATGAGCCTGATGATGGTACAGATGTCTTCCAAATGCCGATATAAGACCTATCCTCTGTGTGAGGAAAGCACCTCTACCCCCCACACCCAGCGCCTCGGATCCACAGGAGAAGGAGGGGCATTCTGAACCACCCGAGTTAAGCCGCACAGGGTGGCTTCATACATAGGCAGGTGCTGAATTTGAAGCTGTTGCTGAAAAAAGAAAAATCCTAGGCAGCCTCCGGGGATGAAAATAAATGGGAAAAAATAGTTCATATACTGTCACCATTCATTTTCAGCACAGGTCCTAAAACCGGTGTTTGCAGCATCTTTCACAAAGACAAAGTGATGCTAGATAAAAGCCGTTAGCAACCTTTGGACTTCCAGGGTAATTCGAAGAAGAGAACTCGCCAGTGTGGTTGGATGATCTGAAATGTCAGCCAGGAGTAACTCCTGAAATTAGATGAAAATTCATTAATTCCAACAGACAGCAATATTAATGAAGGTGATAACTGGGTGTTTTGTTTGCGCCTGTTGACATAAGAGATACTATTATGAGCCAGTCTGATCCCATTAATCCGTGGAAGTACAAGGGAAAACAACCAATACATTACACAAAGAATTTGTGAGAAATACGGCTGAAACTAATTGGTATCATGATGCATTGTTTTTCTAGTCCTTTATGACAATATTTCAATAACAGATCTAAATGTCTAAATAATTACAAATGTAACTTTCCGATCCAGGGCAACTTGAAGAATTGGATTTCTCCTTAATACAATGAAAGTGGTTCAGCAGACAAAGCATTAGATCTGAAGGATAAACTTCACTGGTGACAAGAATTCTGCTACTGGCAGGTCCCTTCTCTAATTCAAATGTTGGCTTCAGATTCATACTAACCAGTATGGAGGACCACGATCTTGGTTTTGCAAAAAGCAGAAAGGATGCACTTTTCAGTCTACTCTAGCATCTGGGTATGGAACTGCAAGCTCTACAAGAATCTTTTCCCTAAGAATATGCCTCATAAAAGGCACCAAGAAAAGGGCTGGCAGCTCATGTTGGGTTTGAACAGTGAACGCTCAAAGGTGAGACACACATTCATTTGCACAACTAAAATCCTTGTCTAACACATACCACAAAGAACCCACTCGGTACTGTTAATGCTGCAATTTACGCAGCTAAACAATGGATTAACACTTTTTCCAGTGGTTCTAATTCATAAGAAAACTACAAAAATCATGACAGTAACAAGATGGCTGTAGTGAGCACATGCTGCTTGTTCAGTCTATCTTTCATCTCTTATCATTCTGCTCAATCCCTGTAGTTTCAGGAAACAGGCTCGATGCATTTTACCCCCGCTGCAGCCGGGCAATGAGCAAGGTCTGAAAGGCTCTCCTCTCAAAATTCAGCCAGAGGTGGTAAAAAAGAAGATCTTTCATCTTTTGGAACTCTGAGCTCTAAGAGAAGTGAAAGGCTGGAGCTGCCAAGAACCATCATTCCCACCATATGGGCAGAGCCTGTTAGAAAAGGAAGCCTTACAGAGGGACGAAGAGAGCTCTGATGATAAAAACTGAACTCCTGGATCCAGCAGGTGCTGCAGTAAGAGTCAGCTCTTTCGATTTCTCAGTGAATGGATTTTTTTCTTTTCTTTTCTTTTCTTTTCTTTTTTCTAGCTAGCTTGAATTTGGGGGTGATTGCCACTTGTAACCAAGATTATTATCTGCATTCTATAGTAAATACTGTGAGAGGGCTGCAATGGAGGGAAGGGGATAGAGCAATTTAAGAGGAGAAGTTGCTGGCACGCATTCTCTGGTGACTCGCAATTCATCGTGGTGAAAAATGCCTATCGGTCCCCTTCATTTAGAAACACTAAACCAGAATACAGCAGAAGGAAAATAGCATAAATCAAAACTCTTTTACAACCATGGCCTTTACTACTAACAACTAGGCCCAAGAAACCAAGACACCAGCAAAAAAGCAAGTAGCAAGGACACTGGATACAAGAATGCTGAAAAAGAGGAGCTGGTTCAAGTCCCCAGCAAATAAGGGTGGCCTTCACCCCAATTCATTGCTGACTCAATTAAAACATCCATCATGCAGTCTTTTGACCCCCTTCTTTGTGTGGCAGTCTTCAGTGGAACCGACACATCACTCTCTCACATATTTAAGGGGAGACACCAAAAGATTTTTTCCTTTAGGAAACTTTAATTCCACTCTCATTCTTGACAGCTTTCTCCTTTCTCTCTTTCCTTCCTCTCTTTCATTGTCGATTCTTGTATAAGCTTTATATTGCTAAATGTTGATTACATTTTCCTACAAACTTCTCAAAAAGAAAAGCAGACCCAGTTTTTCTAACCTTTGTGTGTGTGCTGCTTCCTACCTTTGAATCAAGTTGGACCCTCTGCCTTCGCTCACCACACTGCTTTTCTTTCTCTTGAGTTATTCATGGAATGCCTTCTTTCAAAGAGAATTTTCTATGTGTATTTCATCACTTCAAGCCTCTTCAAATTAATCTTATTTCTACCGGGTGATTATTTGCTTCACTACAGAACATTTCTGAAACTATTAGATTAGCCCACGAAAAATACAGACTTCTAAGGGAAATGTTGACAAACCAGAAATAATGTGAGGCAAACATATCACTAAAATGTCTCCTGCCAAATTACTGAGGCACATGCACTGTGCATTAGAGAGTCAAATCAACCAAATCAAATTATATTGCTTCCTGAGAGTCAAAACAAAAAGCATGGCTACCAAAAAAAAAAAAAAAAAAAAAGAAGGCAGTGGGTCTGCATGACAAGGCTGGCCATTATCTCCATAGGAGCAAGCCTGGAAAATACAAATACAAATGCTGAATGCACTACAGTCTGTGGCAGGAGATTCACCAGGATTTTTAATCTTGTCATAAGACCTCTTAAGTAGGTCATAGCTCTTTTAAAAATATTTGACAGCAAGAAAAGTGTGATGGTTGACAATGAATAAATCGTTTTGGAGGAAAAGACAGTATTTTGTTATTCTGACCAAACTTCAGCTACAAAAGAACTATGAAATATTTAGGAAGAGAATGTGCAAAAATATCTATTCAAACACAGCAGCTAAAAGAAGTTCTGAATCATTTTCAACTAAAATATTTGATAATGAATTTGGCTTTAGGTGCTGCTTACCTTAAATTAGAAATTCTAAGTGAATGGCTATAAACTCCAAATATAACTAAGAAGTTATATATACAAATATGTAGATTAAAATATGAAGGAAATGTTTCACATATTACATTCAGTGATGTCTCTCACATGAATGCAAATATTGGCCTCTATTTTCGGGGCTGCTTGCTTTATTTTTACAAAGGGCCTTTTGGTATTTGTTATAAGGCACCAAAGAATCCAGAACAGATTTGTCTTATTCTGAAGTCCTCCCTATACAATACTGTGTTGCAGTAAGTTTCCTTTATGCCATGTGAACACCATATAAAATAGCAAGTAAGGAAATTGCTGAAAAGAGACTAAATTTTACTTCCAGCCATGCTACTGTGACCTCACATTACTTATCTCCCTTGTCCCAGTTCTGCCCAGTGCCCACACTCACTTAAAAAAAGGAGGGTTAGGGAAAGGGTAAAAGTAGGGGTATTGCTTTTATCATAAATTCAAATTAGCATTTAATTATCAATTGAATTTTTTTCCTCTAATATATTTTACTTTTTATGGGGAAAAAACATTCTAACCTCTAAGAAAAGTCTTTTATACAACATTCCCCATAGAAACAAGGACGGAGGCCTTGAAGCATTCATTTATTTAGCTAATAAATGCAAATAAAAGAAAACTCATTTCAATCACTCTGACTTCAATCACTAAATGAATCTTTATTTCAGCTGTAATAAATCTGAGCACGCAAACAATCCAAAAGGAATCAAGGTATTTTATTTATTTTTCCCCATTTTTTAATATCACATGTTTTACTGTAGTGTTCAAAATTAGGCAAATATTCTGATAAAAATACAATCTACAGACATATCTATAAAACATAATTCTGAAATAAATCAGGCCGATTTATCTTTCTAGACTAGAAAAAATAGGATAACAAAAACAAATATATTGGGAGCCAAGGTGACTCAAGCCCTTGGGCAACTCCCTCCCACATGGGAGGTCCCAGGTCAGGTTCCCAGTGCCTCCCTAAAAAGACATGTGCACACAACGAACAGACACAGAGAGGCAGACAGCCACACAAAACAACAGGGGAGGGTGGGTAATAAATAAAATAAATCTTAAAAAAAAATAGGGAGAGAGAGAAATTATCATTTCTCTTATTAGCTTCTCTGTGAAGCTTAAAGAGGAAGATGAAATAGCTTAAAACTTCATATACTTAAGCAAACTTTTGAATAATCCTAACCTCACTCCCCAAAACAAAATAAAACCAAAGAAAAAAATTCTTCTGAAATGTGAGAGGGGAGAGGGGAGGTACACGGGAATCGCCTATATTTTCGATGTAACTTTTCAGTAATCTAAAACTTCTTTAAAAATAAAGAAAAAAAAAAAACAACTCTGTTCTGGGAGGGTAATGGCAAATCCCCTTTATTCTGATGACATATTACATCTCACTAATGAATTAAGCAATACTTTTCAAGATGTGTCCTAAATTTCTTTTTGAAATGTATTTGCAATGATATTTTTGCAATGATTCCTTACTTTCACTCAAAACTTTTAACCTTAACCTCTTTTCAGACTATTATTGCACTGTTTTCCTGATCCCTTCAATTTAGAATGAGCTTCTCTTTCTAGGTTATCACTGCTTGATCAGCTCTCATGGTCACAAAATTACTAAAGTCGTTCTGCAAAGGACATGGACCGATAACCAGCACTAGTTTTCCAACGTTCACACACTTTGCCTCAAATAAAACGGCCCTTGGAAATATAAGCCACTATTTCACTGTTGGGAGATCATTATCTTCTTTATACTTAAAAAATAAATCTTATGAGAACTACTAAACTCAACATAAAACCCAATGTAGCGGTAATGTTTCAGTGTTAAATATAGTGCTCAATCTGAAGCAATCCCTACAAATAGTCTCAAATGATAACATCTTAATTTACAAATCCTGCAATACAAGAGTGCATCTGCAACTCATGAGCTAATCTATTGTGTTTTTAACTGGGGTTTGGCTCTGAGCTCTCTCTTAAACCTGTATTTTTATTTAAAGGGTCTAATATTTTCACTTATAAATCTGTATCAGAAAGGGATAAAGAGGTATCTATATGTGCACCTTGGGGGTAGGATAGAAGAATAAGAAAGAGAGGATATACAAGAATAAATAATTTGACTAACTGTGATAAACAAAGTTTTATAATGGACAAGATAACATTTTGGCAAACATTTAGAAATTCGAGTTTTTCCACGGAGTCATAAAACCATCTCCGCCATCTTTACCAACCTTTTTGCAGGCAGTTATCCACTGTACTCAGAATATGCTACATCAAAATAAAAATCATACTAAGTCCACACTATACTGTGTATTATGTAATAAGTATAGCACACCTGCACCAACACGTTCCCACAAGAATAACGTCTTTTTGAATTTTCAACTCAAGCTCATGGACTCCCTGATATCTCCCTGGTTAAGAACCCCTGCCCTAGATCCAGGCCCCCAGCAAAGGCTCTGCTCAGTTCCAGCTGACTTCTCATCTACTCCCAACCCCTTGGATTAAGAGCACTGCCTGGAAGCTGGCAGCCCACCCTCAAATTGTAAGGAGAGATTTGGGAGAAAAAAAGCCCCAAACAAAGTAGAAACAGGATCACAGTGAATTCACTTCTACTTTATTAGAGAAAACATGATATGGATAGAGTGCCCTCCAGATACATGAGTGAGATAAAATAAGGACAATTATAAAAATATACTAAAACAAAAAGAGCAAAGCAAAGAAAATAGTATGCAAAAGACAGCAGAGAGAAACTAAGATTGTAAGGAACATAACTCCAGAAACAGAAGACTTTCAGTGAGTGTTTCACGTTCTATAAAACTTCATAAAAATATAAATTCTTTAAAACAAGAACCCAACAACTAGATGATAGAACAAAAGGAATAAATGCAAGATGGATAGTAAAAATAAGGAAATGCACAGAAAAAAATACCACCATTATGGAGTTAATAAACAGAAATAGCAAGGGGCAGAAGAGATGAAAATCAAATTAGTGACATGGAATATAGGCTAGAGATAATCACATTGATGAAGAAATTAAAGGAACTAGAGAGAAGGTGTTATATAGATAAAGTAATCAAACAGAAGGATGGTGGTTGTTCTTGAAGCAACAAACACACTCGCAAAATTTTTGAAAAGGAAAAGAGAAAAGGAGAAACTTGTTCAGAAAACAGAGTAAATATAAAGATTTATAATACACATAAATTTTTTCCAAAATAAAGGGAGAACTGAACCTGCAGATCAAAAGGGCATTCCCATGCCAGAAAAAATTTGTACAAAATAATAATGAAAGAAAATCAAGCCATAGCCAAAGTTATTGGAAATAAGAATAAAAAATTTCTTCATTCATTAAGTTAAAAAAACCAAAGTCATCTACTAGGAGGAGAAAGAAAAAAAAAAAAAGCTGACAACAGGCATCATCACAATGATAGTCAATGTCAGAAGACACTGGGACCATTTCTTTAAAAGAGGAGGCAAGCGTCTCAAGAATATTAAATCAAGCAACTCACAGTTCAAGTGTAAAAAAAAAAGGGGGGGGGGAAGCAGATATTTGCAAACATTTTTAAAAATCAGGAAATAGAGCATACATGAGTCTTCCCTTAAAATAAACAAACCAAAAAACCTACTTGATAATGAAATCTGGATAAATAAGAGATGAATCAAGATAAAGAATTTAGAAATGGAAACTGTGACAAAAGGCCCCACTGGTAGGTGTGGAATCCATTTAAATACAGAAGACTACACAATTGGGAGACTACGATTGCAGATGAGAATATGGATACTGTGAAATCTGAAGATAGAATAATGCAAGCAATATAAGGGTAGGTGGGAGGAAGCACAAGTGTGTTAATTTCCTCTTGTTTCATAATAAGGAGACAATCCATTACATCCAAAATGTTAACATTTAGCTTGTTTTTAAAATTTTTAAGTTGAAATACAATTATGCATAATAAAAAATATATATCTTAAGAGTACACTTCAGTGGGTTTTGACAAATATATGCCCTTGCGTAACCAATAACCTAAGTTAAATGCAGAACATTGCCCTTATCCCAAAAAGCCCCCTCATGACCCTTTCCAGTCAATCCACCTCCCCCTCATCTCATAGTCAACCGATGTTCTGATTTATTACCACAGGTTAATTTTGCCTCTTTCTGAAGATTATATAAATGGACACATATACCTTATATTTTTGTGTCTGCTTCTTTCGCTCACCACAATGTCTGCGAAATTCATCCACATCATTGTGCATGCAAATAGTTCTTTCCTTTTTACTGCTAGATACTATTCCATTGTATGAATGTATCATAATTTGTTTATATAAATTGTTTCTAAGTGTCACCATTATGAATAATCTGCAAGGAACACTCTTGCACAAGTATTTTTGTGGACATAGGTTTTCATTTCTTTTGAAATTAATGGATCATAAGAGAAGGGTACATTTAATTTTTTAAAGAACTATTTTCCCTTAGGGGCTTGTGTATACCATTTTACATTCACACCAGGAGTGTACGAGAGTTGCAGTTGTCCCACATCCTCACATAAACTTGGTACTTCCCGTATTTTATTTTAGCCATTTTAATGGGTGTGTAGTGTTACCACCTAATGGCTCCAACCTCCTGATGGTACTTCTAAATCCTTTTCCTTATGTTGAAGATAACCTTTTTAAAATTAGTGTTTTTACGATAAAAACACTACTAGAAGTTCAATTATTCTTCCAGTTCCATTTCCTTAAATGTGATACTTTAAATTTTAAAATAGCATGTACAGCATGATCACATTGTTATAAACTTATTCATATCTGTCTACCTAGCCATACATTTGTCCTTCTATGCCTTTGTAGTAAAAGAGAGGTCAGGACAAATGTTCTCCAAAGATAACAGTTTATGGCAGGCAGGTAAGACTTGGGGGTGATTTGTTTTTAGAGGTTTTCTTCTTTGTATTTTTCTATATTCCTTGAATTCTAAAAAATGAGCATGTCTAACATTTTAGAAAAACTGTAAAGCCATAACTTGTTGAGTTGGCATAGAAAGCGACAGAAATACACGTAGAGAGAAATATGGAGGTGAAATCCAAGTGACTTTCATTTTTGTGGTGAGGAATACCGCACGGCTGGATCAGGGCTGACAAGGATGGAGTGGCTTGGCGTGGGAGTACTGTCACATCAGCACCACCAGTAGCTGTGGACCTCTGCCTGCACCCGGGCCAGTCCACAGCCTACACTCACCCTGGGTGCACATCCACCTCAGAATAAAGACATTATATTCATTCAAAACAAATTTATGGGACTGTCCTTCAGTTTGCTGCCCCCTTTCATGCAAACCAACACCAGTGGGACAATGTTTTTCTTCTAAGCTACCAAAATGACAAAAAATGTAAAATTCAAGGAGAAGCTGGATCGTCCTCAATCAGAGAAGTCAAATCCTTGTTTGGTTCAATGGAAAGGACAAGCCTTTTTGAGCCAGCTAGAGCCGATTTAAATCCTTACAATCCCGGGTTTGGTTCTCAGTGCCTCCCAGAAACAACAAAACAAGCAAACAAATGAAAAAACCAACTCAGAAGAGCTGATGTGGCTCAGCTTCTCATGAGGTCCCGGGTTCAAGCCCGGTATGTTAAAAAAAAAAAATCCTTGCATCTTCATCACGGCCTCTCATGTTTGATGGATAATGCTTTATGGATATAAACAGGGCCATAGCTATTCCAGGAAATTTGTAAAATAGTAGTATATTTAGACCAATGGCACTATTTTCTGGGCCTAAGAAAGGGTGTATAGCAACAACTTTACCCACATGGCAGTGCTTATGTTCACTTAAGGCGGCCCTCTGCTTCTGAGCAGGGTCTAGTCTTTTCACAGACATAAATAAATAAAATAAATAAATAGGGGTTTAGAGGGGGCAGAACAGAGAAGCTGTGAGTATAAACATTCTTATACCATGATATATTATATTGTTTCAGGCACAGACAATTTCCAAGATCCCCCAGAATTGCCATTCATAATTAAATATATGCCTTAAATGCATTTCACACTTAAGTATAAAGGATGTCTGAATTGTCGCTAAACTCTTTCATTATAATTTCAATGGAAAGATGTTTACTGATTACCCTGTCACAATTCCTGTTGATAAGGAAGAATTACCAAGCACATGTAGAAAATTGAAGGTTTTTAAAAAGATTTCATTTGGGGCCTGTAGAAATACATGCCTCTAG
>PVKH010027766.1:0-12959 GCA_004027955.1 Chaetophractus vellerosus | reverse complement strand
GACCCGGGAGGCAATGTAGAGACCAGGTTAGCCCAGAGCCAGTCCCCGGGATTAGAAGCTCAATTTCCCACTCTCTCATGGAACTTGTAGCTTCCATAGCACCAACAGTATATCTGTCATGAAAAGAATTAGTAACTGCAAAGCTCATAGAACAGTGCATGGCACATAATAAACACTTAGAAATTTGGGCAATTTTTGCAACTCTTATAGCACTGCATTTTGCCTATTTATGCATGTCTCCCACACTGGGTGCTCTTTCTGTATCCCTAGTGCTTGGCACAGTATCCAGCTCACAGTTGAGGCTAATTTTAAAAATTAACAACTTTTGGACACTAGTCAAAACTGTATGAGTGGCTCCTGGCATTAACCCCGTGGAGGGCGCACCCTGACCAGAGACCAGGATGAATGGACTTAGGGTGGGGGTGGGGGGGAGGTCATAAATTCCCTTCTAACTCGTGGAATTATTTTAGACAGTGTGTGGGCCTTTACATTGCTGTCAATAAAGTGAGGGAGAAACTGAGTGAACAAAAGGGCTTTTCTACTTTGAGACTGGCAAGAGGTGACTTGGATGCAGGTGGCGAGGGAGAGGGATCAGAGAGTGTACAGAAACCCAGGAGGCAGCCTAAGGATGGGGTTGGTGCCATAGGGCTGGGATATGCTGGGGTGAAGCTGGGCCTACTTTCTGTGCTGGGAGGGCAAGCCCACCCTGCCCAGTGGATGCCACTTTCAAGGATGAGCTGAGGGCTCCACTTTGACACGGGTTACAGAAACTCCCATTTTTAGAGTCACTCTTGGGAAAAGACACTGGGGACTGCTGTTAAAATGTATGTGTTGACCCAGTACCATTTATAAACTACACACCTGTCTGGCCACTATGTCACAAGTAGCTGAGGGCTAGGAACTGGGGGTATTGAGGTCTGGAACATGGGGGAATGCTAAGGAGGCTGAATTAGAGTTCCAAAACCCAAAACCAGGGGACAGCATGAGGACTCGGTACTGCTGGGGAAAGACCTCAATTTCTATAAGTGGGAAGAAGGGGAATCAGGTAAGAGGCTCTTTCCAACAATGTTTGCCTAGCACACAATATGCCCTATGGAGAGGTCTGCTGTTATTGACTCACTCCACCCATCAATGTTTCTTGAGTATCAACAATATTAAGGAGCTCTGCTAAGGCTGGCCAGGGGTGGGTAAAGCAGACATTATTACTGCCCTCTGGTAGTTCACATACTAGCAAAGTGTGAACCCCCTGGGCACTCCATCAGTAACCCATGTCCGGCCAGCTCAGAGGCCTGGGATGCCCATGGGGCTGGCTTGCCCTGAGGGTGGAACTGCTGCTCCAGCCGACTGGGAGGTCACCTGGGGCCGCTGTTGGGCTTGTTGAGCTTGTACATGGTCTCCCCAGACCATGAAAGAGAAAAGGGGCAGAAAGAATGTGTGTGGGACCAATCGGCTCCCTTCTCAGGCTGGAGAGTCTGTGGGAGAGAGAGGGGCTGGCCTGTCTCCCCCCGACTCTCCATCCCACAAAGAGGCAATGGATCTCAGGGGACAGTGGCAGGCAGGGGAGACAGAGCCCTGTGCAACGCAGACTCTGGACCCTGCCATCCGGCTGTCTTTGCATTATTCACATGGCTCTCTGTGACCTGAGCCGAAATGATTCCAGATTCCAGGGAGGAATGTCCCTGGGAACTGGAGCACGTGGGCACAGCCAGGCCGTGGGGTGAGAGGATGCTCTGGGCCTGTGTTGTCACTGCCATTCCTGAGGAAATCGTCCTGGCTGCCTCAACACCCTAGTCTTCAGATGATGTCAGGGTTGGGCAGAAACTGAGTCCAGGAACAGAAATACAGGCTGGCCCCTTGGGGGGGGGAGGGGGGAGGTTTTATTTTAATAGTCATTAACAGGGAAAAAACCTCTAAGAATCAAAGATTAAAGACTGGTTATTCTGAATTTGGTGGTTTGCTTAGTTCATGGGCTACTCTAATATTTTATAAGTAGTTTGGATATGATGTCTTTAATTTGGATTGAATTAAATAAACACACAATTTGCCCCCTGTGGATTGTATCCTCTAAAGGAATTCTAGACTAGTTACTAAACATGCTGCTAAACATGAGTGATGCATTTTTGTTTGCTAATGTGGTGATACTGTATCAGGGGAAATGTGGTGCTTTTTAATTCTTTATTTCTTTGTGGAGATATAAATGAACTGTTTTAATAGTATGTACAAAACTACTTTATTTTTATCTGTATGTCAGTCCTGAGTGCTTTCAGAATCACAGTATAATGAGCTATTGAATATTCTATTTTTTCATCATCATCATCACTTTTTTATTGAGTTAGACCAACGTGTGCTTCTAAATAACAAGAAAAATATATAATTGGGTGGAATAAGATAGTTAAATGTTTGTTCTATTTTATTTATTATTTTAATTTTATCTTAAACTCTGCATGAGATAGTGTATTAGAGTTCTCCAGGGAAACAGAACGGATAAGATATATATGTGTGTGTGTGTGTAAATATTTAAGACACATCATAGGAACTGGCTCACATGACTGTGGGGATTGAAAGGTCCAAATTCCATAGGTCAGGCCACAAGCTGGGAACTCCAATGAAGGTTTCAGTGAATTCCCCAGAAGTTGGCTGGCTGAAGTAAAGATAGAAAATTCTTCTTTCTGACTGCTGAAATCATCAGTTCTCCTTTTAAGGCCTTCAACTGACTGGATGAGACTTCTCTCATTGCTGAAGGCATTCTCTTTAGTTGTTTGTAGGTGTAATCAGCCATAGATGCAATCAAATGACTAAAGATTTAAATCCATGAAATATCCTCACAATAATCATCAGGCCAGTGCTTGCTTGACCAAACAAGTAGACAACATAACCTAGCCAAGTGGACACATGAACTTAACCATCACATGTGATGTTAAGAATTTGAATTGACAAAACCAGCACATACAAAGTTTAGAACTTTTTTTTGGCCAAGTTACTATATATGTGTGTGAAAAAGTCATGTTTAGCCTGAGAATTCTAGTTTTTAAGGTGCCTACATTTTTACCCAGGTGTGTATCCTGTGGTTCAGCACAAGACTGTACACATCTGAGAGCTCATTGAGTATTGTTGATTGTCTAGTTGATGAGGAGCTGGAAATGGAGAAACATGCTGTGGCCGAGGCAGCTCTGCCCTGTCCAGAGTGAGCCACCTATGCCCTCCAGTCTAACTCCGCGAACCCTAACTGAGCCTCAGTTAAGTGCCAGACACTGGGTCCAAGAACTGGGAATGCAAAAAAGAGCAAACCACTGTGCTCTCCTAGAGCTGCTTCAAAGGCATGTGATTAAACATATTAGGGTGATATCTCGGAGATGTGGAAGGACAGGCTCAATTCTGCCTCCGAAGGTCATGGAAAGGGGCCCAGGTGAGTTCGGCTTTGAGGGACTTGCAGCTGTTACCAAGGTGGGGCAGGGTGTTTGAGGCAACAAGGAACGCATGGGTGAAGATATTAGTGGGTGTGTTCAGGCACCCCTGTAGCTGGAGGATAGAGGCCAGCCTGAGGCCTGTGGTGGGGGTGCAGGAGGTAGCTTCAGGGCTCAGATTGAAAGGGCCAGATGTGCTCCACTTGGGAGTCTGGGCCTTATCCTACAGGCAAGTATTTGTGGAAGGTCTGAAGATTTGTAAGAAGGTGATTGGCACCTCTGAGACAGGTGGAAGGTTCCATATGGGACACACTGATAACTGCTTCAGATGTTCAGCTGCACCTGCAGTTGGGAGAGCCTGCCTGTAAACATGAGGCCCAAAGCTGTTGCTCAGGAAAAGCCACTCTGTTCCCAATAGCTACACACCCAGCAGGTCCCTGGAGAGAAAATCCAACTATAGCTGGGTCCCTTGGACTCAGATCTTTGGTTTCAGGGCATTTCTTCCAGCCTTCCCCTTTGGTACTGCCCATTGCTAATAATTAGTGATTAATTGATATGTACTGTTGATGGGTTTTATAAGGTCTCTTTCTCAAAAAGAAAT
Organism: Chaetophractus vellerosus; assembly: GCA_004027955.1. Lineage (NCBI taxonomy): Eukaryota > Metazoa > Chordata > Mammalia > Cingulata > Chlamyphoridae > Chaetophractus > Chaetophractus vellerosus. The sequence goes on along the minus strand of PVKH010027766.1, from coordinate 8,954 downwards.
GATTTCAAGTGGAAGTATCTAAACATCTCGTGACAGTGCTGGGAACATTGCAAGTATATATTAAATATTAGTTTTCTTTTTTCCTCACTATCCAAATACCCAGTTATCCATGCCTAGGAAAAAAGTACAGCTAGGCAACCAAATACCCAGACATCTCCATCTCCTCAGTGGCAATTGCTTTTTAAGAGGTTGGCAATCTCAGACATGCTGGATTCTTTATGGTTCTCCTACTTTAAAGCAAGGGGGCTTTAGTTGTCTTTTAAAAAAATGATTTTCTTTTTCTATTCCATAGTATGCTTATAAATTTCTAAATTTGTGGTGGTTAAATTGGGTAGAATGCCAGGATGGGGGGTTGGGGAGAGAAAGGGGACTGGCAGTGGGAAGAGAGAAATTAGGGAGATTGTGTGTGTGATGCCAGCTCCACCAATGAAAAACTGTGCGACCGGGCTTCATTGGAAGTTACTTTGGTTGGAGAGATATTGGAAAATAAGTCTAAATAATTACAAGAAAATGCAAAGTGGAGAGAAAAGGAGATAATAGTAGCTAATAATGAAGCACTGATTCATATTATTGAGCATGATGGTATATTCATATTAAACCTGCCCAAGCATGGTCTTATTTAATGACTTAGTTCATTTGATCCTCATAGCAACCCTATGAAAGAGGTACTATCATACTCACTTTACACATTAAAAAAAAAAATGGGCTTACAAAGTTTTCCAAAATCATACCTCTGGAAAATAATAAAGCCCAGATATGCTGAGAAATCCCTGGAAATTTAAGCCATTTGCTAACTGTCCATCTTTCCTTCAACTGGTAAAAGATGAGCTTGGTAAACTGTCACCAGTTTTAGTTTGCTAAAACTGTTTTAGTTTTAGTTTGCTAAAAACTGTCAATTCAAAATACCAGAAATGGGTTAGTTTTTATAATGGGAATGTGTTAGATTAAAAGCTTACAGTTCTGAGATCATGAAAACATCCAAATCAAGGCATCATCAGAGAGGCTGTCTCACCAAAGGTCAGCTGTTGGCAATCATTGAACTCCTGCCATGTGGCAAGGCAAAAAGGTGCCAATCTCCAACAAGGTCTCTACCTTCCCCTACAGGCTCACTTTCTCCCCTAGCTCAGCTGTGGGTAATCAGGCATATTGCTTATCTCTCCCCTCTCCTTCCGGCTTCACTGCTTCAGCTTTGGGCTGCTCTGGTGATTCCAGCCTCCAGCCACTCTTTCAGCCTCTCAGGGAGTACTCTTTCACATGGCAGGGTAAAACGGTGGCTCTTTCTCTATGTGTCTCTGCATGCTTCCCCCATTTATCAAGGACTCCAGCAAGAGGGCCAAGACCGACCCCGGGTCACACCTCACTGAAGTACCCCAATCAAAAGTTTCCAATCGAATTCAATCCAATCAAAGGGTCCCATGCCCACAGGAACAAATCAATTTAAGAATATAATTTTCTTGGGCCCACAGAAGACTCAAACCAGCCTAGTCTTTTTTCTTAGGAAATATACACTAAGGTATTTAGATGAAAAGAGGCAGCTTACTCTCAAATGGTTAAGAAAGTATTAAAGACATGAATACACAGAGAGCAAAAAAGATAAGGCAAATGTGGTCAGAAGTTAACGAATAGGGTATCTGTGTGAATGATACATGGGAGTTCTTTGTACTGTTCTTGAAAATCAATTATGCACCTGAAATTATTTCAAAATTTTAAAAATGCAAAACACAAAAAACAACAACAAAAACCGGACACTAACATGCCTAGAATGTGGTAGCAAAGGCAGAGGCAGAAGGTATGTTACACAACTGCTATCTTATTCTTTTTTCTGGGAGGAAGCCCACTCCTGGGGTCTTGCATGAGAAAAGTCGTAACTAGATTTCATGGTCATTAATCACCTAGGTTATAAAATAGGCCCTCCTGCACCCCACCCTAGAAGGCAGTGGGCAGGTCCTACCAGGGAGCTTAATTGGAGGACAAGCCTTTTTGTAAATCTCTGCCAAGACAGTGCAAAGAGGTCCCTGTTATTTGAACCTTTGGGAGGAAAAAATGCTTACTAGCAGAGTGCCAAGAAAGCAGTACAATTAGTTCTACCTGATTATTATGTAATATTATTTTGAGTCTAGAAAATGGAAGGCTTCTGAAAAACGCTTTTCATTGTTGCCTGTTTAAATTTTTCCCTCACAGCTTTTCATAAAGAACCAGTTAATTAATTAGGGCCTACAAGGAGAAAGTGTCTCCCTTGGTCTTTGGCCAAGAATTCCCCAAATTATTGGGTCTGTCTCATTCCAAAATTCCTGTGCTCTTGTCTTCTTTGTACAGAAACCAGTCATTCTGTCAGATTCAGGCTAGTGGACGCCTGACACCCATGGCTGGAATTTGGCTTATAAAAGCCTAAGAAAGGGAGCGGATGTAGTTCAAGTGGTTGAGCTCCTGCTTCTCAAGTACAAAGTCCTGGGTTCAATCCCCGGTACCCCCTAAAAAAAAAAAAAAGCCTAGGAAAGGGAGAAGGCAGGTGAAGGGGGAACTTGGTCCAGACCTCGACTCTTTTCCCAGGCAGGGGCAAATCTAGATGTGCAACCTCTTAACGTGAGCAGGAGCATTAGGTCTCTTCTCTTACAACCCACTGGGATGGCTTGGAAATCCCTTTGCCATGCAGGGCATTTTGTCATAATGGCCCTTGATGTAGTCACTTTTTCTAATAACAGTCTCTTGTGCTAAAAGGGGTGGAAAGATGGACTCTGAACTCCCAAAGCCCTTTGTTTTTCCTTCTCTGGGGCCCTAATTCTTCCACTTGTGTTAGCACTTCACCTTTCAGGCAGAGGCCTTGTTTTATTTTCTAGAACAAGGTTTTCCAGTCTTGGCACTATCGACATTTTGGACTAGGTCATTCTTTGTTGTAGAGTTGTGCCTCGTCCTAGGCCATCCTGTGCATGGCAAGGGATCTTTAGTAGCATCCCTGGGCTCTACTCACCAGAAGCCAGGAGCATCCCCTGCCCGCTTGTAACTACCAAAAATGTTTCCAAACATTGCCAGATGTTCCCTGGGGAGCTAAAATCAGTCGTATCCCACCTCCACCTGCTTGAGAGCCACTGCTCTAGACTCTCCTTAGGAACAGAGGTCTTCCTGGTCTTGGGGAACCACTGGAGACAGGAGAGGGACCAGGGCTGGCCAGAGACATTTGAGTCAAGCTCGGGCTACTTGAAGGAAAAGAATCTTATGATTTGATAGGTGAGACTTTCATCTATTAGAATCTGGCAGACAGGGTTTGCTGCATTTCTCTGGGTGCTGGTTCTAAAGCAGAACCATTTTAGATTCTGCACTGCTCTTCCTGCAAGGAGTTTTTGAAAGCAGTCTGGGGCTCAGGACAGCACAGGACTGACCTGGAGGTAGTAAGATCTGGATTGCCTGGAGAAGATCTTTGAACAATTGGCAATAAGTCATCTTAAGAATGTTTGGGAGAGTCCTCCCGAGCCCCGCCCAGGTATGACTCTCCAGACTTACCTACTCCAGGCAGCTTTTCTCTTTCCTCTCTAATTAGAGCTGCCCTTTCCGTAGAAGGGCACAAAACTCATCTTTTACATTCCACAGACAGAGCTGTGGACCGCCCGGGATGAATTTCCATGATTCTTCAGGTGTCCACCCTCTGTTTTGGAAAAGTGCTGAGGAAGATCACCAGAGAGAAAATATTTGGCAATGCTTAAAAGAAGGGTAAAAAAAAATAAAGTCCGGTCTTCTAGGGGGCACTGTAACTTTACCTAAAAGAAACTGAGCAAAATTAGATTAGTGGTTATATAAGGCTGGGGAAGGATAGAGGGATTGAGAGGTGACGGCTAAGGGATGTGGGGTTTTTCTTTTTAGAGTAATGAAATTGTTCTAAAATCTTTTGTGGTGATGAATATACAACACTGGGATTATACTAAAAGTCATTGATTGTACACTTTGGATTGGTCGTATGGTATGTGAATATATCTCAATAAAACTGCTTTTAAAAAAATGTGTAAGAATAGCCAGAAATAGCAGCTATGTATGGCAGGGGAAGCATAAGGAGATTGAGAGGTGAAGAATTTTCTTGTTTGTTTTTTGACTATTTTTTGTTTATTATTATTATTATTGAAATCATATAAATGCTCTAATAATGATTGAAGTGGTGAATGCACAACTAAGTGATTATACCAAATACCATTGATTGTATATTTTGGATGAACTGTATGCTTTATTAATATTTATCAATAAAATTGATTTGTTTTTAAAAAATGAACAAAAACAAAACAAGAACGAGAGAAGTATGTTCAAGAACCTGCATAGTACACTTAAGAGCTTGAGAACATGGGCCCTTACTCCTTACACAGATGTATTTTGCACCTTTTTTTCATAGTTAGTGGGGTCTCCTTTTGACTCATGGATTTGGAGGAGCAGTGCTGCCACCCACTTCAAAAACAGAGAATATACTATCAGGTTGTTGAATAAACTGCTATGTTCTGGAAACAGGATTTGATTAGGTCAGATACTGTCACAACTAAATCTGCATTATAATAAGCTATGACATAATTAGATTACATTTACAATATCTTAGTTATCAAACACCTTGTAAAATGCATGTTAATGTATGTGATTCAGAGGTCAATGGCATGAGGCATGGGGATTACTAGGTTCATGCCTCTGCTCCTGCTCACCTGGACTCCTGTTATGGTCTCCTAGTTGGTCCCCCTGCCTCCACTCTTGCTCCTCCACAATTCATTTTTTACCCAAGTGAGCTTTCAAAAGTGTAACTCAGATCATTATCCTGCCTAAATCCCTCAGAAGGCTTAGAAGAAAACCCACAACTTCTCAAGGCCCACAATGCCCTTCCCTGTCTGCCCCCTTCAAACCTCTCTAACTTCAACACCAACTATTCTTCACCATGGCACAGCCACTCCAGCCTGGCTTTTCTGCCAGCACTTTCCCTCCTGAACTCTACGGGGCTTATTATTTGTCATTCACTTCTCTGCTTCAATGCTACCTCCTCAGAGAAGCCCACCCAGACTCCCAACTCTCTACCACATCTCTCTGTGTTGTTCTTTCACTGCTCTTATTACCACTATCTGAAAGTATTTTATATTCATATATTTTATTTAAATGTTACCACACTACAGGTATTGTTCTGTGACTTGATTTTTCCTCCCCAACTAACAACATGCCTTGGAAATCTTTCCACGTCAGATCATATAGACAGTTATGTGTCATTCTTTTTAATGGCTGCATAGTATTCCTTCAGGTGTATGTATTATAATTTGTTTAACAGCTTCCTTATTTCAGATTTTTTCACTATTAAAAATAATGCTGAAATATAACCTCCTTGAAGTGAACGATCTTTGAACACATGTGAAATTTTCTTTCTGTAATATAGATTCCTAGAAGTGGAATTGCCAGGTCAAAGGTTATGCACATTTATCATTTTGATAGATGCTGACTGCCATCTTGCTTTCCTGAAAGGCTTCATCAATTTATACTCCCATCAACAGTGTGGTAGAATGCACACTTCCCCTCATCTTCACCGACACTAATATCATTTAAAAATTTGGGGGGAGCAGGTGTGGTTCAAGCAATTGAGTGTCTGCTTCCCGCATGGGAGGACCTGGCTTCCATCCCCATTGCCTCCTTAAAAAACAAAAGGCAAACAACAAGCAAACAAATGAAGCAACCATCTCAGGGGAGCCGATGTGGCTCAGTGGTTGAGCGCTGGCTTCCCACATACGAGATCCGGCCCCAGTACCTCAAAAAAAAAAATTTTTTTTCCCTTAACTTATTTCACATCATAAAGGCCATTTTAAGATGGGTTTGTGCTGGTGTCCCTAGTGGCCCCTCAAACCATGCCTCCAGGCCAGTTCAGGGAGAAGCAGCAAGCCCCTAGTAAGCTCTGAGAGTTTCATAAGACAAATGGAATCTTTCAACGCAGCCTCATCCATCGCAGCACCGCCCTCGCCCGTGGCCAGCAGAGCTCAATCAATAAGGTTCACCAGCCTGACATTTCCTGCATGCGGCTCTGCTCCCATCCATCATCCACACACACCCTTGGCAGCTCGGCTAAGGCTCCAAAGTGGGTCAGAATGGGTCCAAATGCAGCATGTCCCTCGCTTCAATCTTGGCTTCTCTAACTTTCTTAGAACCATTTGATTTTACTTAAAGAGGAAAGAAGATCAAGGTTTAGTAATAATCAGCAACTCAGTCTCCAGAGATGGCTTCCCAGGGTGAGAGGGGAACATCTATTCTTGCTAAGGGAGGTGAGACTAAAGAGGCAGCAATCACCAAGGGAAACACCTCCTTGGGGCCACTGACAAGCTAAGCCAGTCAAAAGTAACAATTCTTAGGCTTAATGCTCTCATCCTGGCAAGCTGCATTTTTAAAAAGAGTCCTTTTTAAAAGACCCTTGCCCCATTCCACTTTTCCTCCCCAGAGAAGCTGTTGAGCTTCCTGAGAAATAATATTTGTCGTCAACATTCCCTGAATTCCAGGTACTATGCTAAGCTCTTTGCATCTATTGTCTAACAAACCTGATAAAATGGATAATACTAATCTAAGACCAGTTTAGAGATGACTTAGCAGCCAGAGCAGTTAAGTATAGTGACTGGGGGTAGGGTTTGAACCAGGTGGCCCAACTCCAGAGTGGGTAAGCTTCCACTCTACCACTTCCCAGGGCAGATCAGTGTCTTAACCTAAAGAATTTCAAGGGCTTTATTTTGGGCGTTTTTAGATTAGTGTGGGTTTCTTCACTTAAGGATTTCTTTAAAGAGAAAATTCCAAAATAACAATGGAATTACTTTCAAATGGTGTCTTTTCGGTGTCCCTGAAAGAGTCCTGCACATGGTACATTTTCTGTGAGCCAATTTCCTTTTTCCACTTCTGTGGCAGTGGACACATCTTTCATTCAGTACATGGTAAAAAACACAGCGGAGTGGTTCAGTGGTCCCCTGGGAAGGGAGGGGGTAGAGGGACCAAATGTATTAGTTTTTGTTGCTGCTGTAATAAATTACCATGAACTTATTGGTAAAACAACACAAATGATCTTATAGTTCTGGAAGTCAGAAGTCCTAAAATCAAGGTGTCAGCAGACCTGTGTTCCTTCTGGGGCCTGGAGGGGAGAATCCGTTCCCTTGCATTTTCTAGCTTCTGAAGGCTACCTGCATTCTTTGGCACAGGGCCCCATCCTCCATGTTCAAAGCCAGCAGCATAGCATCCTTAGGTCTCTCTCTCTCTCTCTCTCTCTCTCTCTCTCCTTCTGTTATCACATCTCATTTTTTCACTTTGATCCTCCTGCTTCCCCTTGTGATTACATTGGATTCACACAGATAATCCAGGATCATCTCTCCCATTTCAAGACCCTTAACTTAACCACAGCTGCAAAATCCCTTTTGCTATGTGAGGTAAAATAGCCACAGGTCGCAGGCATTGGGCTGTGGGCCTCTATTCAACCTGCCAAACCAACTATCTGTTTGCCCAGGACTGAAGGGTCTCTGGGGAAAAGGCTCTTTCAGTGCTAAAACCAGGAATATCCTGTGCAAACCTGGACAGTTGGTTACCCTGAGCAAGGGACCCTTGTTCCAAGAAAATATTCCTACTGACTCTGGGGGAAACAGAGAGGGAAAATGAACACAAACAAGAAAGCTATAAAAGAAACAGTTTTTCCAATAACAATGTTTAGGAGAAAAGCAACCTTTAACCTTTAAAAAGTCCCAGCCCTGTAGCCTCAGCACGATCATATTCTCACAAAAAGGAATCTTCTATGCCTAATGCTTTCCTACCTGCTTTACCTGTTAAAAACAAAGCTATTTCCCGGATAAACTATATTTTAAAGTCTGAATTATCCTAAGTAAGAAGCCTCTGTGGAGAACTTGCAGGCAAAAAGACTAATAAAGCATGCAACAGCAGATTTGCTGTAGATAGAGCCTGCTTCCACGCAAATGACACACTCTCGTCACCCGCCTGTGAAGTGCTGGTGGGGTTTTCTGGATCACATGTCCTCATCCTGTCTTTATCCTTTCCCCCTCATCTTCCACTCTACCCCCGCCCCCAACCTTCCCGCCCACCTGGCTATATTTAGTATTACAGTCTGTGGGTTTCTAAAAGAATTCTCTTATGTGTTTGCGTCTCATTTGAGGAGAAACTGGTTCATGTTATATTTTTACATATGCATTTAGCTTTCTGCTTCTGAAGAAGTAAATACGAAAAATCTTTTTCAACAATGGTTGAATTCCGAGAAGCCTGGAGCCTGGTTTGGAAAGGGTTAGGGATGAGGGTCGAGGTGATTTTCAAGTGGAAAGGATGTGAATGGAGGCCAGATCCGCGGGGTGTCGTGTACCGGCGGGGGCATGCGGGAGGCTCTCCTCACGGGACTCTCAGAAGTGGCAGCTGTGGAAGTGAGGGTCATAAATCATCTCTCAGCTGGAAAGTCGGAGGGACTCAAATTCTCCCAAGCAAGAGGCACTGAAGCCAATAAGATCAGCAGTAATTGAGGCAGTCACTGCGCCTCTCTCTATTTCTCCCTGACAGTCAGTTCAGGGCTGCAAGTTGTGGCTGCAGACACCAGACAAATGGATGGAAAGCCAGGAACTAGAGGAATCCAAGAATGCGAGGAATTCTGGGAAGCATTTGTTGCTTTCTCTGGTGAACTCAGACAGCTTGAGCTGGGTGATGGGAGGGACAGATGGTCAAGAAAACTGGATTCCACACATCCCGTGGGGCTTCTCAAGGTGTGCAGGCCTGCCCTGCACTAAGACTGTTTGGGTACCTCAGCCTGACCCCCGTGTGCATCCAAGCCCAGCTCACCCCTTCTGCTGGCTGGCGACTGGCCAGACACTGGGGAGAAAAGCATGACCAGATCTGGGCACCTCCTCCTCCTTTGGGAAATGTAGCTTCCATCACATGAGTCAGAGAAACAGGACTAAGAGCACAGCCTTCACTGTGAAGAAGCAATTTGTGGC
>PVKH010027765.1:0-12960 GCA_004027955.1 Chaetophractus vellerosus | reverse complement strand
AAATAAATCTTTAAAAAAAAAAAGCCACCCTATTTCTGGTATTTTGCTCCCAGCAGCTCTAGCAAATTAAAATTCCTTGATTAGCTTGACTTTCAGTCCCTTCCCCCTACTTAGAGAATTCAACAGGCTTCCCTTTGGCTCCTCCTCCTTGTTCCACAGTCTGGAAACACTGTGAGCCTAGACATTCATAAGATTCTGCTTGTTAGTTTCCTATATCCCTTGGATCACTATTCTGATTTTTCATGATGCAGACTGTAGAAAATCATTGTTTCATTTATTTTGCCCAGTGTTTTATGGTTTCAGGTGGAAGATTAATTCTGGTCCTTGTTATTCCATCTAGGCCAGTAACAGAATCCCATGCTGCATTATGTTCACATCGTTATACCAGTGTCTCATAGAAGTCTGTTTAAAATTCACTAGGATAGTAAAATGATGTAAGAGGGTAGCCATGGTTGAACAAAGAGATTGGTAATCCATTAAAAAACCAGGAAGACAAGGTAGCTGGGAGGAAAGAATACTGTAGTAGTTTGAGACTGTATGTATACCAGAAAATCATGTTCTTAAAGCTGGTCCATTCCTATGGGTCTGAACCTGTTGTAAATGGGACCTTTTGATTGAATTAATTCATTTAAGTTGTGGCCCAGGGTGGGTCTTAATCCTGCTACTGGAATCCTTTATAAATGTGATGAATATGGAGAAAGGGATAGGAGAAAGCCATAGGAGCTGAGAGCAAGCCATAGAACCAAGAAGCTGAAAGCAAGGAAACCCAGGAGAAAAGGGAGAGACCAGCAGAGGCCATCATGTGCTTTCCCATACGACAGAAGAGTCCAGGATCTCCAGCAGCAGGTCTTTGGGGAGAAAGAATCACCTTGATGATGCCTTAATTTGGACATTTTTCTTGAACTCAGAATTGTAAGCTTATACATTAATAAATCCCCATTGGAAAAGCCAAACCATTTCTGATATATTGCATTTCATCAGTGTAGCAGACTAAAACAAATACTAAAGCAGGCTAGGAGGATGAAGCAAGCATTACATATAGTTTAGAAAACAGATCAATGCCATCTAACAGTTTTGCTTTGGGTGTTCAATCCTGGGTGAATTATTTAACCTATGTAAGCCTTAGTTTCCTCAAGTGTAAAATTGGGATGAAAATATTCACCTCATAGATTGTTTCAGGAGAATTATAGGAGTTAACATGCAAGATGCCTGACATATTGCGTTTGCCCAATACATTTATGTTCCCACTTAACTGCCATAATTATTATTGCAGCATGTGAGAAAGAATATCATCTAAGCCATATTTTTTGCTAAAGGGAAAACTTAAAATGAGCATACTTTCATCCTCAAGTGTAAATTCTCAACAGTAAACTGCAACACTATATTTATAGGAGTGGATAAAGAATAGGGAAAAGAAAATTGCATTTCAAGTTTTATTTTACAGAAACTTGGAACCTTGGCTCTTAGTATGTAAAGTTTTGAGGAATGCTTGAGGGACTGTTTGAATGCTATTTCAGTTAGATAATTTCAAACTGGAGTTGACATTTTCTTTTTTTAAGTGCTGCAGTGAAGGTAGAATCAATAAGTCACCTTCACTTTCCTTCTATTCTCATCCCATAATGCCATTTATTTTGGTAACTCTTCCTTTCAATAGATCTTTGATTTCATGTGATACTTTTGATTTTTTTTACCACTGCATCCACAGACAACCAGTCTCCATTTCCTTGTGTTGATAAGGATATTTGCTGCTTTAAACAAATCAAGATAGATGAACAATTCTAGAACCCTCTCTTTTGGGGTTCTCTTCCCCTCAATATTTCATGTTAAAATACATTTTCTTTAGGCTTTAGTGCATATCATGCAAGGCACATAATAAAGTATAGTATAGTACACTATGATCAAAACCTGATGGTTAATATCAGATAGAGAACATAGGAGTTTAGTAACATCAGAGTGCATTAGATCTCTTTACCCCCTATAGTTATCAACAGAGTGGTACCCTTCGCAGGGAGAGTTTGATATCTGTGAAGAGCATTCCCATAGAAGAATCAAGAATCTCTAGTTTCAGGAAATAACATTGAGGGGATTTTAGAACTCAGCTGGAGATGACTTAGATTTCTTTCTTAAGCAGAAATAGGGAGTAGGAAGAATCCATGGCCATCTGAAAACAAAGTATTTTCTCTCCTCATTACACAACTTGGTCAATGAGAAATTGTTTAACATAAGTGTTCCCATCATGAATAGTTATCAATTGGATTTTAAATGAGGTTTTCAGAAATCATTGATAATTTTAAAAGCCCAGTCGACTAGGTGCCAAAATAAGTGAAGGAAAATATTACTCTGATAGGGTAGATAAATCAAATTTGAAATAATTAGTATCACTATCAGAAACAGAATCAAGAAGGATCAGGGCAAACAATGCTTTCAGGTAATTTCAGAAAGAGGATATGCCTGGGTACATTTTCTCAAGAAGATATCTTGAAGCTTGGAATGAACAATTTAACATTATAATAATTTCATATTGTGGTCCACTGACTGATACAGTCATAGGAGGATGTTGTAATTTGTCTGCCTATGTATATAGTTTATCAAGAATTTGTATAGTTAGGGTTAATCTACTCCTTTGGATTTGCCTTCCTCATAAATGGGCTATTCCATCACAGAATCCTGCTTTCTTTTCAGATAGTATTCTTTTAGATAACATCTTATTTGAGCTGCGTCCTTTTAAAGAAAACAGCAGATAAAGCCAGTTATCTATTCCGTGAGTGACACTGTTTGCATTTGCAGTGGGTTAACGTTTTGGTAGTCAAGCTTGGCCATTGATTGGATGTGAGTTTTCCAATTTACAAATGACACTTCTCAGCTTGTTCCATTTTGTTCACTTCTGATTCAGAAGTAACCTACTTCAACACAGGAAAGTCATGTCAGAGAGATAAATTCTCCCTTTAGTGAGACGATATGTTTTCACTAACATCCAGTACTGTAAGCAGTTGCCACTGAAAAAGAAGAAAAATTCCTTGATACTTCAAATTCCAGAAGCAGAAATCACAAATAAATTCAATCAACTGTGAGATGGTCACAGATATGTAATGCCTTAGACCTAGCCTCTTAATCAGACAGGAGACCAGAAGGCAGAAATTGTTTACCAGTATATGGACTCCAGTCTTTCAGGAAGCTAGTTGCCAGATTCCCCATTAAACTTTTTGACTTGAATAATAGCTTACTTCTTAAAAATTATAATTTTACTCCTAAGATATGGATTATGCAGACTCTGTGTCACTTTTAGCTTACAAATGTGGCTTGAGTGCATCTCTTCGGCAAGACACAGATTCAATCCAGCAACCTAAAGCAAGTGGAGTCTGGGGAAAATAACAAAATACAGTTCTTAACCTTCAGTGTAGAACACAATAAAAAAGGAGATGGAAATAGAGGCTAAGTACCAATGAACAATTTTTACAAGAATATTTTAATTATAGTATTGCCCAATCACCTTTCTTGTCTAAAGAAGAAACTTACAGCATTTTCCAAGATTCTAGCATTTTCCTCAATGCTGTGGTGAAGTCTCCAGGGCCTTCTTAGCGAAGTCAGGTGTTGTTGAATAGATAAACATGACAAATATATTTCATCAATACTTTTATTCTAAGCTTTTGGAATCCTTTCTAAACTTGTGCCAAGGAATTTCTGGCATCTCAGCTTCATTTACTATGGAAGAGCTTTGATTTCTCATTTCATATCACCAAATGAGCAATCAAGAAATTCTCCTGGTTCCTAAAGTAGCATATGCAACTGAAATCTCTAACAAATTTACCCATACTGCTATATTCAACAGAAAATTATATTCTGTCCTCCATGGCTTTACAAAATCATAATCTATTCCAAAGCAAAATCTAAAATTTGTAAAATCATGCAATATATAGTGTGAAATCCTACTGATTCTTAGTATACTGGGATCTGAATCTAATTGTAGTTTAGAAGGTCAATGTGGGATTATGAGACTGGAACATGAGAAGATATGTTTTCTCTTGAAGATTTGCCACAGACTCATTAAGCAAGGATAGCATTGCCTCATCTGGTGGGGTAAAGGTGCTGGATCTGTTGGTGAGGGAGTGTTGTGTTGGGGTATAGATGTTACGGGTGTCCTCCGATTCATCCAATCCTCCCATGTGTCTTCATTTCAGTTCTCAGGGTTCCAGTCTTTTCCTGGGAAATACCTTAACTTTCATTTTAAATGTTGATAATGGAAAGATTCACTTGATATAATTTAGGAATTTGAAGCTTTAAACATTGATTTCTAGATAACACAGTCCTATGGTAACTAGGATAGCATCTTTAGCCAATCAGAGAAAGTTACTAGTTATCAAAATATACTGGAGTCAAATATTTAGTACAGAAGCTAATCAGTAACCTAAAAACTTATGTTTAATGGATAAAGAAAAAAAAACAGATATTGATTTAACAAACTCTTTCCCATATTTGCCAAAGTTTTCTACCAGATACTCATCACTTAATTATGCTAACTGAATTCTTACACTCTTCAAACTTAAAATGGTGAAAGTTAAGAAATATCAGAATCTCATTTTATGAGAGTTTGTTGCCTGCAATAACCCACTTCTAGTACCAATTTCTGGTCATTTTAAAATGGTTTTAATGTTGTTTTACTGCAAGAGTAGTCATATGACTGTGCTCTTATTGCACCAGGCATTGGGGAAGCAAATATTTATCTACTATTTTAAAGATTCAGAACTCATAAGGTGGAAAATCTTTCCCCATGTGAAGGGTAATCCAAAGATATTTTGTTGCAATAAGTTATATTAAATGTCCACTGCATATGGTACTGTGCTACTGTACTAAAGATAAGGTTTAGATTAAGTATTTTGTTGAGATTATTGTAAAAATATACCAAAACTGACCCATATATCTGAGTGGTCCTTAGCAGTAAAAATCACAGACAAGTGTTCATATCTGTAATAAATAAAGTGTTTCTGAAAATAAAGAGAAAATGACCAATTACTCTACTATTAAGGAGAAGAAAAGATAGCACATAGAAAAAGAAATGCAACTTCAAATGTCTCTTTCATATATGTAAAAATGTAATTTACCCCAAATAAGAGAAATTCATTAATACTATAGAGACATTATATGTTCATCTAGAAGTTTATCAAAAGTAACAAAGTTTAATTATTTTGGTGAGGTTATGAGGAAATAGATATCCTCATATTTTGCTAGTGAGAATGAAAAATAGTTCAACTCCTATGGAGGAATTTTAATCTTTGACCTAGCCAACTATCACACAGATACATTTGTAAAATTATGAAAATTTATACACACAAGGCTAGTAATTGTAGCACTCTTTGTAATATCATAATATCAGAAATAACACAAATGTCCATGATCAAGTTACTGGTTGAATACATTACAATTCCAGTCACACTATGGAGTATTATACAGCCCTAAAAAAGTGAGAAATATCTCAATGTACTAACCTATTGTGATCTTTGAGATCACTTAATGTTAAGTGAAAAAAAGAAGAGTGATGAATCTTTGATCACTTAATATTAAGTGAAAAAAGAAGAGTGATGAATCTTTTCTCTAGTGTGTTACCATTAAATAAGAAGTCTTTGTTCTTTATTTGCAAAGTGGCGTAGCACAAGAGTCTGTAAAAAAATTGCTTCATTCACTGGTGGGATGTGGGTTAAGTGGGGGACTGTGACTAGTCAGTAATATGGTCCCTCAGAATATATATGCATCTCTACATGTTCAAGATAAAAGAGGTTGTGCAATTTTCATATGTTCAGATGGGGTGGATGGGAGGAAGAATTTTGATGCTAGATAGGAGCATACTATGAGATAATCATGGTCAGCTTTCAGTTGAGTGAATGGAAAATTACCAGGAATGAAGAATTTTCCAGAGATTCTGATATTTAAAGCATAGTAATATATTCTGATACTTATATAAATACAAGCACATATCAATTTTCACATAACCACTTTAATAAAAAAACAATGAAAGGATAATCTATATGTATTTAATTTACCTATGGAAGGAAAACTATAGAATGGGAAGATATTAAAATAGAATGGACACATCTAGGAAAATTGTTTTTGTTAGATTTGACTTTGAAACATGAGATATAGTGCATAATTGTAACACAACTTTAATTTTAAAAGAAATCCCTAAAATGAAAAATAATGACGAAGTAAATTTACACAGATAGGAAACATTACAAATGACTTTAAAACACTTTAACACAGAATTTTGTTTGTACTGACTTAACGGGATAAAATGCAAGGACTAAACTGAAACCCATTTCAGAAGACTGATTTTTGTATTGATTTATAACTGTTTGAGTTTGTGATTTTATTTTTTATAATTCCAAGACTGTTGTAAGATAAACATATGAGTGATTGTTTTGATGTCATAGATAAAAAGATATTTCTCATCCTGCAGTGAGAAGAGATTCATATGTAAGATTTATGAATTTATATAAAAACTCTGACATCTGAATTCAAGTTGGAAGTATTTATATAAATGCTTGAGGTATCTTGTCCTTAAAATGCATATTCCCTAAGTCTGCCAACTGTGAATTGTTCAAAATCATGTCCAAACCAGGAGTATCAGGCATCTTTAGAACACTGTTTAGGGCTGTTATTGATTATTTTGCACTTAAAGTAGCCAGGCCACTTGGAATATAGCTTATTTTGGTTCTGGGATGGGAATGTGGAAGGTGATTCCAGAATATCTTGATATAAAAGTTAGCAAAGGCCCAAAAAGTCACATCAGGTGAACTAAGGAGCACCTTGAAAATGATCTTACTGGGCAATCTTGGACAAACTGAAAATCAGCAAGAATAATAACAGCTTCAGATTAAAATATATCAAATATTTTAAAATCTATGAGTTCTTAACAAATATCCAGACATGTAAGTGGCCATCTCCATCTTTGGAGAATGTAAGGAAATGAATATATATTACAAAAAATGCTATAAGAGAAAGAATTAATCATTTAGTATGCTCTTTATTCAATGTGTAGCTGAATTAATCCAAATAATTGTTCAATGGAAGTTTTATTAATAGAAATATCCTAGATAATATAAGAACTAAAAGGATAGAATTAAAAATAAACATTTTGAAACTGTTAATGAATTAATAGATCCAGGCAATAATCACCAGGGCTTGATATCACAGAAAGCATGAGAGTAAGCTGGGAACCTCCAGACAGAAGTAGGCAATATCATGTATACCAAAAAAAGTTGAAACTGAATGTGATTAAGCCTCCTGCTCTAATTTTAATTTATTGTCAAATACTACAGGGGACAGAGGAATATGTGAGAAAGCATCACAGGGACACAATGAGCAAAATTCAGACTATGTAAATTTATATGTGCTGTATAAACTGGTATCTTAAGCCACAACAACAAAATTTTTGAGAAAAAAGATGTCTGAAGACAGAATCTAAAGATTGGAAGGCAGTTAAGAGGCATGTCAGCTATTCATAATATATGGATCTTATTTTGGTTCCCAATTCAAGAAAACAGTAAAAACCAGGAAACCAAATAACAGAAAAGTTATGAGACAATTGGATAGATATAAACATTACTGGATTTTCTGTTATAGAGCAGAATGATTCATCATGATGTGATAATGGTATTGTGTTTGTGTTTTTAGGAAGCCCTTATCGTTTAGCGACACAAAATAAAATATTTACAGAAGATATGTTGCCCTAGATTAGTCTTAAATGATCCAGGAGTAAGTGGTGTGAATATTGTGAAAAAACATTGGCTATGAAATGGTGATCATCAGAGCTTAGTGATGGGCAATTGCTCTCCTTATTTTTGCAATTTTTCAAAATATTTCCATAATATTAACTTTCAAAATACAAAAAATAATGAGAGAAATAGATGAATTATTCCTATTTCTTAATGAAGCACCTGATCTTGCAGATCTGGCATTAGAAACAGGAGAAAAGGACCAAAAAATGTTTGGCACACGGCCACACTGATAACAGTTAAATCTCTGTAAGTACTCAACGACCACACAATACAGTGAGTTGAGTGTTAACTTTTCTCTTTCTCTCTTACCCCACACTTGTGACTTGGAATCCTCCAAAAGAGCTGATGTATATTTTAGATAACCCAATACCTACACATCTGCTTCCATCCACACAGTGACTACTCCTGAATTTTTCTATAAAAGGGATATGAGCAGTTACCTAGGGAGAAGTATGTGTGAATGCTGTGTGAGTGCTGGGAGACTTATGTTGAAATGAAATTTGTATAGCTTGTATACTCTTTGCAAGAACTTGAGAAAGTGATGATGAAGATTATAGGTTGGCTAAAGCCAGTTCACAAACTCCATTTACCTTTTCTTTTACCATCACTACCCTTAAACTTAGCTTAGAGAACATTCAAAATAATAGGGTATTCTCATCTGAGAAAATGTTATTTAAGTAAATATGCTTCTGCTTAAGAAACTGCATGCTGCAACTCTGCTACATAGCTCATATACATTGTAGGTTAGGAAAGGCAAGCAAATTTCTCTGTTCTGTTGTCCCAGGATTGGGGAAGAAGAAAGGTGGTATTGGCTAAAGCCAATTCAGTTCTGGCCTCTCCTTCTAACCAGCTATATCACTATGGAAAATGAATGAGCTTTTCCTTTGTTCATCATTTGCAGCATCACAAAAATGAAGATATTAATATGATTACCCATGTTAGGGCTGTCTCAAGGATTAAATGAGTTAAGTGCAAAGAGTTCTGCAACATAAGAATGGTTTGATAGATGTTAGTTATTGTCATTAAAAGTAAATTGTGACAAGATGTTCTAATAAGTCCAAGGTTATGATGACCTTACATAGGGTAAAAAATAAAGAGGAACCTTGTACGCTCTCAGAGTAGAAGTCCCTGAGCCTCACTGGACTGAGAGAGGTCTTGGAGAGGCAGGCATACTGAAAATTGTCCACTGTGTCTCTCCTCTCTCAGGAGTGCCTTACACAATTCAGATTTTTAGTAGGTCTTTCATCTTTTAATCAAAGACTTCTCTCATTTCTTTTGTTACTTCAAATATGCCAGGGGCCTATCATGAGCAATTAAAAATGGAACAATTTTTTAATTTTAAGTATGAATTATAAGAACATTTAAACGTATAATGCAGCAAAATAATCATTGGATATCATAAAATGCTGCTTCATAACCAGCAGAAATATTTCAGGGTTTCTAATAAAATGGAAAACTTCTGTATATTTATATATTTATTATTTATGCACAACGTGCATGGAAAACTTTAAATCTATTTATAATTCTAAATGTCTTTAGAATGAGGTATAACTGTACCTAAAAGATCTTTCCATCTCCCTGAATAATCTATGATTAGAAAACTAATATTTTACAATATTTCTCTATTCTATATATAATTTTATAAAATAGAACTGTGACAATTATAGTTATTTCAATTAAAATATCCAAATTACTTTGGAATATAACACATTCTAAAGAGATGAGCATATATCATCCTAGTAAATTTAGGTTTTTAAAATTATTTGAATAATTAATTACCTTGTTTTCATACTGCAGATTTGCTGACCATGACTAATTAATCTGCTAATGATTAACAAGGAAAGACACTTTTCAATGTCAAATAAATGAGAATAATAGCTTCCATGAATTTTGTGAAAACCAATTTATTCAATTAGTACTAACGTGTTGGATAAATTCAAATAATATAAATGAATGAAATCCAGAATTGAGGTAATTCCTTTGAAGACAAGATTTATAAATGGAAATACTCTGAAAACGAAACTTATTTTTCACAATTGGGTGATTATAAAGTTAAATATATAATATCATTTAAAGTGGAATTGTGGAAAATAAGTTTAAGATAAGATTTTAAAAGGCCATCAGCATATTTGGTAATATAAGATCATTTTCAAACATAGGGTATTTAACTCCCAGAAGACAATTTAGAAAGAAATTGCCAAAAATCATAAAATTCACTTTTACATATGTTATGTTGCTACACGCTTTACTATCATACCTCTTTGTTATAGTAACATATAACAGATACTACAGATGGTATATTATACTCTTCTACAGAGTACAAAAAGAGATATGCAGGTGGCTTGTTAAAAGATTGAGTTATATTGTAACATCTACACATTATAATAATCACATTCATTATCCTGTAGGAGTGACTGTGGTGTATTTAGTAAATACTTTTTAATCAGTAATATGGGCTACAGAACAATCCAAGGCTCTCCATGATTGTATCTCAGCCTCACTCTTCAGCCTCAGCTCTCTTATGCCTTATGCATCCACATTATGTTTTGCCATACTAAAATATTTCCAGTTACTTAAAACAAACATCCTTTAGAGCTCCCTGTGATTTGGTTCATGCTTCTTCTTTTACACTGAATGTCCTTCTTTCCTCCTTCCCTGTCATAGACAATCAAACTAGCGAATATCTTCTAAATTTTTCATATTCAACTCTAAATAACATTTGGCATTATGCCATCCCCACCAGGAAAGAATTGATCATATCCTGTTTTGGCCTACTACAATACAACAATGTAGATTTAATTTTGGCATTTGTAAAACATTCTAAAGTTAGGAGACAGAACTCAAAATATTTTCAATGCCACACCATATATTCTTGTCTTCCCTTCTTATATAATTTTCAGTTAATTAAATAACAAATTAATAAATTTTGTTATTTACCACCCCAATAGTTTGCAGACATAAGATCAGGAAATGAGAGGAAAAGAGAAATAGAATAAACTTCATAGAGGAGGAGATATTTAAGCTAGATATTGAATGTAAATAGTATTTCTAAAGAGGGTAGATTATGAGCAAACCCTTTCAAATAATAAAGAACAAATTTATAAAGGCAAAGAATCAAGTAATTATGAAGCAGTTTGAACAACTGCAACAAATCCAGGTGGCTGTCAATTAAAATGCAGTTAAGTTAGTTGTAAGAGATAAAGATCTTATATGTATTATGACAAAATTATGAAGAGCTTTGAATTCCAGAAGAAGGTTTTTAATTTTATTTGATAAATAGTAGGATTCCTTGGCCTCTGGAAAAATTTCTAGGGTTGGATTTCTGTGTGAATGATATGAACATTTTAAGGTTTTGATGAGTTATATGAAGAGTTTAACATTTTCATAACATCATCAACACTAGTTTTAATCAAGCATTAGATTCCTCATTTTTTGTATTATTAGAAATACCAGAAGAATATATAAATGTGGATAAAGAAACCACAAATTATTTTCTTTTTTTTTAATGTATCTTTTATTTGTATTTTCTGAAATGTATATAATGGACATAGGTGATTTTGATAAAATGTTATCTCCAAGAATATATAAAACATGCACATTTGGAGAAGCAGAAATATTTAATAGATAGCCTATGTATAAATTTGATATATTGGAAGGGTGGCAAAGCTCTATTGTAAAGCCTGTAACATAAATCGAAAGAAAAAGGACTGGAGAAAATAAGACACTGTAATCTTAATGCTGGTTGTTGGTTACAATAGGGAGCCATAAAAGAAACTGCAGACCAAGCACTTGAAAACATAGTTAACATTCATGGCAATGAATATGGATTTGGACCCTATGAGAAGCTGCATATAAGACCCAATATTAACAATATTAGAGATTATTTAGGTATCTGTTTCAAAATTTGGAGAAAAGTACAGTTATCTTTCCCAGTATGGATTTGTAATCCAAAACTATTTTTATTAAAGGTAATGAAACAGCCTAAAGATATTTTAAAATGCATCCTTGACTAAAAATGAATGTGTGAGAGTGAGTATTAAATATTCATAGGCACAATAATACAAAGCTACATTTTTCTACCTCTACTAATGTGTATCCATACTTGGCCCCAAAAGGAGAAACTGTGCAGGAAGAAACTCATGTTTTCATCAGTCCTGCAGAGACAGTTGATAGTCCGCAGGTCCAGGAGGTTTTTATATTATCGGGAAGATATATTTTGGGAGGAAATATTAGCTGATGTCGGACTAGGTTCTATGGGTTGCAGAGTTAATTGTTACAGTTACTTTGAATTTTACTCATTGAAACATATTAGTAGGTGCTACATACATAAAGTAAAATGTGACGAGCAGAGAATCACAATTTCTTAATTCTTATCTTTCCTCATGCTCCACAAACAGTCCTTTAAGTCCTACTTTTTATCTGCCTTCAAAATATCTTCTGAATTTGACCACTTTTTCTACCTGCGCTGCTAATTCCATGGATGAAGCCACTGGCATTCCTCATTATGAATATTGAAATAGCCTCCAAATGGTTTCGTGATTTCTATTCCTGTCACCAATGCTTTATGGGCCACAAAATATTCAGTGAGATCCTCTTAATGCTTGAATTAGATCCTGTGATTTCTCTGCTCAGAATACTCCGAAGACCTTAGAAAGCTTTTCAGAGTCCTAGTCATCCCTGCAAACCTAGCCTCCATGCTGGGTCTCTGACATCATCTGCTACCACTCACACCCTTGCTTATCTGCTCCAGCCCTGCTGGCCTCCTTGTGGTTGGTTCCTTGAACCTTTCAGGCACCCAACTGCCTCAGGCTTTTTACATTTTTGTCCTCTCTGCCTTGAACCCAAATATCTATATGGCTTGCACTTCTTTCAGCATATTTGCTTAAAACTTACTTTATCAGAACAACTATTTATGAATATCATATGTAAAGTATCAAACCCCAATACCTAGCTCTTTTCATTCCTTAACCTGTTTTATTTGTTCTCTATACAACTTCTTGCCATATGACATTTTATATATTTTCTTATTCTTTTATCTTCAATACCTCTTTCTGCAGATTCAGAATGTCAAACACTATTGATTTTATTCACTGCTCTATTTCCTGTGCTTGTAACTGATATGAAACTATTATACCTTTAATACATGATTTACATGGTTGTTGATTGAATGAATAAATGATTCAAATGGGTC
>PVKH010027764.1:0-12959 GCA_004027955.1 Chaetophractus vellerosus | reverse complement strand
GCCATTTTGGAATTCAAATATCTATTCACGTGTCTGAACAAAAGCATTGATTTTTCCTGGAAAGTATGATGCTCTTGTGCATTTTATATCAAATCCAGATCGTATTTTCCAATAAAGGAAATAGAGTACTTTGCCTATTAGAACTTATGTGAAATCTATATTTTTAAGATGTAGCCCTGGTAGGCAGGAAATTCTGTATAAGTAGGACAACATTTCATTATTTATTGATTCATGTTCACCAAAAGTGAGAGCACATTTTATTTTTAAGTGGATAATATTGGCATAATGTGGCTATTTTAATACTCTAATGCCAACAAACAAACTTATATTCTTCATTCATCTTTAAGATTGCTATATAAATATTGAGGGCAGAAAATTATTTTTTTCAGCATTTCTTTATATTCTCTTTTCAGTAAAATGGAACTTACTTTGATACACTGTTTATTAGTGTCATTGTCTGAGAACCCAATGACACTGGGAAGTACATTGAAGCAAAATGTAAAATTGACGAGGCATTTTTAGAAAGATGACTACATGTGATATATAGTTTGGGCTGCAATCTTTTAAAATATATAAATTAGGTATATATAAATGGCTGACTACAGAAAATAGCAACACCACCACCCTCGGAAATATGTAAAGTCAAAATGATAGCGTTACAGAGGACATTGAGTACAAATGGCTACCAGAAGACCCCAAACAAAATGATCAGTGCTCCTCCTAAAAAACAAGCTTTGTCAAGTGAAATTATAGGGATTTTATAAAGATGCATAAACGAAAGATACAACAACAACACCATGTGCCTGGATGTGACTAAGCTTCCAAGCAAATCATCCCTATTAGCTCCTATTCATGATTTAAAGGATGCTTTTTATCTCTTCATAACATGCAGCTTTTCCTTACCCTCACATTTCTAGGCATTTTAGCTTCTGCTGACATAAATGCATTTCCAAAATAGAATGTTACAGCAATCTTCTGCTAGACATTAAAACCCACTTGTGCGCTTATTTTTTAAGATGCTTTTTTTGAACCTTCTAGCTGAGGGAGGGTTGGGAAGGTAGTGTTAGAATGAATGAGAACTTGTTTTCCAGAGCAACACTGTAGACACTTGATCTGCCATTAAAAAAAAAAAAAAAGACAGCCTCCTACCTTGAAAACAAACATCTCACGGCGAAGAATAGCTAGAGTGTTAAAGTTCCCATCACAGATGTTGGGTTTGGCTCCAGGATAGGAAGGTCTGCCAGTGGGAGGCCTGGGAGGTTTCGGCCTGTCGTTCTTCCTTGGGTCTGCTGGGGGGACAGAGCGGTGTGGGGGCGCTGTTGGTAGAGGTCTCGTAGGTGGAGGAATCTTGTCAGGTGGACCTTTTGAAAATATGAGGACAGTGCTTGGCTCATTTAAAATTAAAATAGTATTGGAAAATACGCTACAGAGAACAATCACTCATCAATGAAAAGTACCGACTAAGTGAGCTAAGAAGTCTTTAAAATTATATATTTTGTGAAAAAAAAAAACACAAAGTATTTCCAAAAGTCTATCTAAAACTGGCCTTATTGATCTAAATTCTAGATCCTTGTAACTAGGCCTTCTTTGTTAATTTTTAATGATATTTTTATAGCTTCACCACCATCCTTACTGGGAGAGCTGCTTTCTAATCTTTTCTTGGAAGTAGGTAGCATATAAATAATAAATAAATGAAAATGAATACTGAAAACATGCATGTATGCTCCACCAACGTTAGACAATGATTCTATGCAAATATTTTTAAAAGATAAAAATTAACTAATCAAAGTCTATTCTATCCTATGTCTCTGACATTTCATGACCTTTTCCTGACTTTCACTATTTTCTTCTAATGAGAGGTTTTTACAAATTGCTGGAAGGGTGCTGCACTTGAATACTAAATCTAAAACCATCTATTGATTAAAACACCAGCAGTAAAATATTAATGTGAAGAAGCATTTCTAAAAAGAGGTTTCTGAATGAAGCCAACGTTTACACATGTAACTTGGTACAGATGTTAAGCACCATTCCTCAAGGAATTAATTTTTTTAAGAAACAGAAATACAGAGCTGTTCACACGTAATATCTACATATGGGAAAACTATTCTTTAGTAGACCATCAGTCTAGACTTCTAATTCATGAGGTCATGAGAAAGAGCCTCCTTTCATTTAATCACTTAGGAGGAATTTCTGATGACACACATTTAGGTATGGGATAATATGCCCTCATAGTTAACATATGAGCTCTTTAAGTGTGTGACATTTCTCTTTTCTCCTTATCCCAACAATAAAAAGCAGCACAACAGTTGACCTTTTTTTTAAATCAATTTTAACCCTGAGAGGATGCTTACAATTGAGATATTTAAATTGAAAAAAAATAATGAATGCAAAACAAATTAGTGAACTTAAACTATTGTTTAAAAATGCAAATGACATCTTCTGGCTACTGGATATTAACATACATACAGCACACATCTGTCTGTGTATTGTAAAAATAAACGCTTCACTTCATTAAGTTAGTAAAGCATATTCACTATATGCAAATTATAAATGTCAAGTTCTTAACAATTATGTGTGAAATAAATGTGTTTATGAAGGTCAATATTTGTATTATGGGAGTTAAGATTACAGTAAATACTTTCTCTTAATTTGCATTCATTAATGAGCCCCATAAATAAAAATGATTTTACTGTACTAGAAATTGCCTTTGAGTTATATGTTGGTAAACTTAACCATTTGTTAACTTTCATTCCTATATGTGAAAATTTTCACCCTCAAAATTTGTTAATTATTGCTCTCACGCTCGTTATTTTTCGTACTGAGTCAGTAACTACATGCTTTTGAGATTTATGTCCATTATATTAGGGTATATTCTGGAATTTCAAAAGTGATTTGTCCAGGATCAAAACTGATAAATAAGAACCAATATGTCAGTTTGTGCCAGATTATCAGTATCTTATATAAAAGTCTTACATTTCTCACTGTTTTTATTGGTTCTATTTCTTTATTAAATATTTCAACTTAAATTTAAATGCTAGAGTTTATAAGATCATTCCTATAACTGGAGGTTTCAACTAAACTCAATAAGAAAATTTCATCAGTGTTTTAGTTTCCCATAAACTATATATTAAAATATGTGGGGTTGTTGTGAACAAAACTTGACTGATAAAGAATTTTGTTAAAGGACCAGATACTTTTCAGTTTTTATTTCTCATATAATCAGGGCACTTATCTCAAATCACAACAGGAATGCTGGACTTGACTGTAGGGTTAACTAAACAAATTCAACAGTGGTGACTTACCGTATATCTTCTGGATGCCCTGCAAATCATCATTAGGTAGTTTGAAGTTGTCAGTTTCCATGTACTGGTAAAACGGGGCCATGATAGCAGTGGGGTCATTGGAATGCTCCAATCCCAGAGCATGCCCCAGCTCATGAACTGCTACAAGAAATAAGTCATTTCCTGTGTACACAAGAAGAAAAGAAGATATTACAACTAATATAAGTATAGAATTAAAAAGGACAGTTTGCTGTTGTCAAAATTTCATCCAATAAAAATAGGAGAAACTCTTTACTTCAACTATCAGTATGATTTTATCACTGGCTGCTTTCCTACTGGCAAAACCCAATGTTTCTTAAACAAAATAAAGTTGAAGAGCAGTAGCATCAAAAATTGCTATAACTGCTGTTGAAATATCCTTCCAATTTAAAAATATTTAATAAATAAAAATCTTACTTGTATAACTTTCACATTTAACATGTTTCAAACAACAATTCAGTAAGAAATATATGGCAGGTAAAATTCCTGCTTTTATCCAGAGGACTAAATTAAAGCACAGAATAATTAATTAAATCTTGTCAAGGGTAGCAGATCTTTGTGTTTACAGAGGTTCAATAAGAGCTCAGGTTATTACGAGTCCTGAGGATTTCTTTTCTTATCCATCTTACGTATAGGAAGAGGGCTGTATAAATAAAAAGCCATAGGTTAACAGTCATACTAACTGAAGTTCTAGGCCTAGCTCTATAAATACAAATTCTAATAAGTTCTTTGATAATCTGAACAAAATATGCGTATCTCAGAGCTACTGTTTCTCACTGAAAATAAAAACTATCTCCTCTCCCACCCATGGTAAACTTGCATAGTGAATTTTATTTTGTGCAAACCCTGCAGAGACACTGGGCCTGACTTTGTGCAATCAAACCCCTGCTGATGACCTCTACGTGTTGTCCAATTCTGAGTCATCAGAACTAAACTTATTATGAGGAAAAAAGGTATTTCTATATTGGTCAATTTTAAAATTTAGTTTAACCATGTGGGCATCAAATAATTAGGGCTGTTATATTTCTAAGGGTTATGTTTCTAAGTGAAGAGTTTAACGTGATTGAACAGTAACGTAAAGTTTTACATGGATGACTTGTTATGAATATAAACGATTACAAGGAACTTCCTGAGTGCCATTTTTAGGAAAACTCCTTTCTAACTGTTTTTATAATGAACTATGAGAAATCCCTTCAGTGAGCTATTTTTGGTACCCCAAAGCCAGTATATATTCAATATTTTCCTACTCTGGCCTGGTTTGTCATAGAGAAATGGATGAAAACTATGGGGCTGATTTCTCATATGACATTAGCATACTGAAAATGAGCCATTCGAGCAACATTTTCAGATGCCTATCTGACTCTTGAAGAATAATTGATTAAATACCAGTGTGAGCCATATTAGAGATGCTTAAAAAACAAATAGAAAAATATCATTTCCAACCTCAAATAGCTTATCTTTCCTTCTTATAAAATTATTTAAAACTGAAAATCAAGAGATTACTAATCCTGCTCTGAGCATTTTGAGCATTTCACCCCATTTTATCATTTACTACTCACAATAATCCCATGAGTCAGTCACTATTATTATTTCCATTTTTAAAATGAGAAAACATGGTTTTGAGCATTAATTTTGCAAGGTCACAAAGTAAGGCAGACCTGGAATTCAAATTTCTCTCAATTTGATTCCGGAGAATACACTTTTAATCACCACAGTAAATCACATAGCCATAAAAGTTTTTGAATGAGCAATAGATTATATAATGGAGCTATATTAAAACCATTTTGTTCATTAAATCATTCATTCATTCCACAACTATTTATTGCTTGTCTACTATGTGTTAGGCATTGATATAGGCATTGACAGTAACATAGTGAACAAAATATTAAAAGATCCCAGCCTTCATAGTGTTTACATTCTAATCGGGGAAAGTGGAAAGAAACAAGAGAGGATATTATATAGTGGTAACTGATAGGGATACAATAAAAAGCATAGAAAGAATACAGTCAGAGAGGAAATGGAGATAAGAGCACCTATGGCATTTTAGAAAATAGTATTGACTTTGGCTTCTACTCTAACTGAGGAGCCACTGGAGGTCTTGAGGAAAGGAGAGACGTAACCTTATATTTTAAACTTTTACAAGATGACCTTGGTTATTACCCTTGAGAATCAAATGTGGGGGGCAAGGGAAGTAACAATGAGATAAGCTCTGAAATTATCACAATAATTCAGGCAACAATGCTAGTGGTCTGGACCAAAGTAGGAGCAGTGGAGATGGGCAGAAGTAAAATCCTTTATACATTTTGAATGGAGAGTCACAGAGCTTATTATTACAGGACATGCAAGGCGTGGAAAAGGAAAAAGGGTCAAAGATAACACCAAGTATTTTGGTCCAAGCAACTGGAAGAATAGAGTTGTCATTCACAGAGATGGAGAAAACCACAGGAGGAGAATTTGTTGTTTTCTGCTTTGTTTTTTGGGGGGTGGGTAGGTAATCAGGCCCTCAGTTTTACAGTGTTAAACTAGAGATTCCTTTAAATATTCAATTGGGGATGCCAAATCCTCAGTTGAATATATGCACATGGAATTCAGGGACCATTTCTGAAGAGTAGAAGTATACATTTGGGCATTTATAGGCACACAGATGATATTGGCAGCTGCAAGACCAAATGATGTTACTTAAGAAGAAAGTGTACATGGAAAAGAAAATGGGTCCAAAAACTGAATCCTAGGGTACTCCCAACATTTGAAGGTAAAGGGATGGCATGATATCCGCTAAAGAGACTGAGAAGGAGCAGTCAGAGGGAGTGGAGAAAAACAACTGCCGTGGTGTCCTGAAAGCCAACTGTGATCAAATAAGATGAGTGCACTGAGAAATGGTCATTGAATTTATCAACATGCAGATCATCTGGCAACAGTGAGAACAGTTTAAGCAGAGTGGTTGAGGAAAAAACTTAAGTATAATACAAGGGAGAAGGGGAGAAGAGAAAATGGGTATAGTAAGCATAGACAAATTATTTTAAGGGAATAGATCAGGAGATGAAAGGAGTAGTAGGGATAAAAGGAATTATTTTGAAAACAAGTGGAATAGGTGAATATTTGTATGCTTATGGGAGTGATTCCATACGAAAGAAGGAATCAATGATGCAGGAGAGAAAGGGAAGAAAATTTGGGGCATAGTCTTTTAGTAGGTGAGAGGGGACAGAATAAAGCACATAGGTTGGCCTTGGTTAAAAGCATAGGTAGTTCAAGCACAAAAACAAAAGAAAGAGAAGAATATAAAAGCACAAGGCATGAAATATATGAGCTTATCTAATTTAAAGAACATAACATAAGGGGAAGACTGGGAGTGGAAATGCAGAGAGGATGTAGGGAAACAAATGAACAGTGATTGAAAAAGACAATTTCTCATAGCTGTCCATGTTGTTTTCCCATTGCCGTGAAGACAAGCCCATAGTCCTCATCAAGACATACAAAATCCTTCATATGTAAGTCCTTGTCCTACCTTTCCAAAATAATCTTCCAATTTTCTTCCCCGTGCAACCTCCTTTCCAGTCATAAAAAAGTGTTTGTTCAGTCGTTAGGGCCTCTGCATAAACATTACTTCCCCCATCCCCTTGTGTCAAATGCACATTTTTTTCAGACTTCAAATGAGTACTCAAATGTTACCTATCTTTCCTCCAAGTGGGTTGTCACCATGTGCGCTCTTCTTTAGGCACCTTTTGCACATCCTCCTATCGTAGCACTTAGCAATTATCTGTAAGGAACCATCTCTCAACTGTCTTGAGGTCTTTAAACACTTGAAACTGTGCATCATTTATCTTAGTGTTCCCAGTTCTGAAGACATTGCCTGGCACATGTAGACAATTAATTTAAAAATAAGTTGAATGAACAGGTTAGTTTCCAGGGAATGGAAGAATAATTCAAATTTGGGGAGTGAAAAATAAAATGTAATTTCCACCTAAGTATGGTTCCGAATTTTTTTCCTGACTATTATACAAAGAATGGGAATGGAAAGAGAATGAGACGAGAGAAGACTGAGGAGGCCCCTGCTCTTAAAGCTTAGATAAAATGGACCCAAAGTCCCAAAACCATATCTGTCACTCAGTGCTCAATAAATGTCAGCAAAAACGTGTGCTTGCGGGTGACGTAATAAGGTCACAGGGTAAGGGAACTTGCCAGGGAATGCAAAACATGTTTGATATAATTATGGAGGAGTGATTATGATTGGAAGGAGTGAGAGCAGGCTGTAAAATTGCTACTTTCAGTGGAAAACTAATAGAAGATGGGGGTAGGGGATCATCTGGGGAGCATGTTCTAGTCATAGGAGGATAGAAAAAAGACAGCAATGAGGGAGTTATTCATGGAGAGATGTGGGAACTATGAGAGTGTTTTACGTATATAGAACAGGGAGAAGACTTTCAGGGACTGTGTCTCTATGCATACTCACACTGAGAGGAAGACAGGCAAAGAAAATGAGCTATAGTCACTTTTAGATGTAGAGCATCTTAACATCAACACTAAAGTGTACATCTTCTGTGATTTCTAATGGGCACTTTTGAATAAGATACAAATCTGATATTGATGGATTTTTTTGTACCCCAGATAACATGCTGAGTGGTAGAAGGACAGGCATACGTGTAGCTTCTGAGTTTGCCCCAAACCAGGGAAATGTGGTTCAAGTTTGGCTGGCAAGTGCTCTCAATGGGCTAAAAGAGCGAAATCTAATTACACCAAGAGCAGAGACCTAACAAGAAGACCAACATCTATCAAGCAACCAGAGGATCAGCAAAAATCAAGGCAGTGGAACCAAGCATGGAAGACTCCAGAGTTGGTAGTCAAGTTTGCCACAAACAGCTACAGCCATAAATGAGCTCGCTAAGAAAATGGTGCAGATTCAGAAAATATTTATTCTTTAGATACCCTTGGCCTTCTTTCTACAAAAGAGATACAATACAACTTCTTAGTCAGAAAGTGGTAAAGAGTCCTCACAGGGTCATATCTTGTTTCTACTCTTCAAAAGTAAAAGTTCCTAACTTCATAGTTTTCCTCCTTGTATATCAGATCCTCTTCCCTAGAAAAAAGTACCCTTTGCCCTGTGGCTAGATAGACTCTCTCACTTTGAGGAGATAAATACTGGTTTAATCATCCACTAAACTCTCAAACCTAGCTGAATTATATTAAAAGCACTTCAGATCTCTCATAGGAAAAGTCTCCCAGTCATGAAAAAAAAAATTTTTTTTTTGGCCATTAAGAGGAACACAAAAACCCAAAAACAAGACAAAGTAAAAATAGCCAGTCATTTCATTTCACGTATATGTTCTCTTTAGATCAATCAAGTTTTTCCTAAGCACCATTTCCAAGGGTGGGAATAAAGTAAAGCCTTAGAAGAAAATTAACTTTATTTCCAAGGAATAAAGTAAAGCCTTAGAAGAAAATTAACAGGATCAGGAAATGAACCTACAACCTATTGAGTATGCCAGCACTTTTAATCAGAATGACTGGGCAAGGGCTCCAAGTAATTACCATTCTTCAAATGATTGGCAATAATGTAATTAAAGCTTACTTGCAGCTTCACCATAGTTTAAAAGGGTAAATTGTTAAATAAAGTGCCACCCTGTGATTTGAATTCCACTAGGAACAAAAGTTGTTGGCATATAATGAACTTTAGACAATTAAAATGCACCAGACCCCTTTCCTAACTCTGAAAATAATAACTGCTCCTGTAACTTATCATTAATTCACATTAATGTGCCTTGATCTTATCACTATGCAGGCAACAAAGGAGAAATCAGCCTCTTGGTCTTAGCACAGAATTGTACTTGCTCTTTTTGCAAGATTTTGAGTTTTGAGTTTATTGCTTTCAATTCTATCTCTAATCTTCTTTCCTTTGTATGCTCCAGTACAATTTTAGAATACTAAACTGTACATTATAAAAGATAATTCATTATTTATCATTTCATTGTCATAATTATGTCTCTATATTTTATTCCAAGCTCTTTCACGCCTCTATGCATTTTCATATGCTGTTCCCTCTGCTGTCATATCCCACATGTTAAATAAAGATTATAATATCCCATACATAAAAACTGTAACAGCTCTAAGTGACGCTAACATTTATAATCCTATCAACCTACTTAAACACTAGAACATCACCAGCACTGCTGAATCTGAATTCTCTTTCATCCCATACTTTGGCTCACTTAATCCAGAGGGAACCACTAACCCAACTTTAGACTTTCTCATTTCCTTGCTTTCATTTTTATATATTTTAATGAAATATATTTGGCTCAATATATTATAGTGAATTTATGAAACTTGCTAAAACGGACACATTTTTAATAGTATCTCCAAGCTTGCCTCTTTGTGTCTTGCAAAATTGTGTTAATCCTTTAAAACAAACCCCAAATCATCTCCTCTGTGGAGCCTTCTCCAACTCCCCAGGTAAATTTAGTTTCTGTCTCTTTGCACCCTCAAATGGCTCATTCATAACACATACTATAATTGCCCTTACAGTTTCTGATACATAGAAGCCCTTAATATTTACGTAGGTTAACTGAGTGATAGAAAAAAATTGCAGATTCATAATTGTAAATATTTAAATACTTAAATGTAAAATACTTAAATCCATGTCAAGATATAAAATTTAGGAATCATCACAAAAATCTATGATTAGTCAAACTTTCTCCAGTGCTTAGCAGATATGATTGAAGGGGTCCTCTTAACCTCAGTGCTCTCAGACTAAGCATACAGATAGTTTGGCTAGTTGAGAAGCTAAGGGATCGGTGGGAGCCATCCTCAAAATGCCTGAGCTATGCCCACATTGTACTAAGGTTGTATCAGGTTGTTATATCAGAATATGGCAGAAGTGATATGTGACTTCGAAGGAGAGGTCTTAAATTACATTGTGACTTCTATATTGGTTATCTCTTCCTCTCTCCCTCAACCGTTCTCACTCTCACTCTCATGCTCTGAGGGAATCCAGATACCATGTTGTGCAAACAGCCTTAGGGAGAGGTCCTGGTGGTGAGGAACTGAGACTTCTAGCAAACAGCCCAGTGAGGAAACTTGAAAACATCTTCTCCAGCCCCTTCAGAAGACTTCAGCCCCAGGGGATAAATTGATTGCAAATTAATGAGGCACCCTGAGCCAGAACCACCCTGCTAAGCCCCTCCTCAGAACCCTGAGATAAATGTTTGTTGTTTTAATTTGCTAAGTTTTGGGGGAATTTGTTATACAGTAATAGGTGGGTAATATGGGATATTTTTAGCATTCTAATGCTTCTCCATTTGGTTCAGATTAGGAATTAGGAATGGAAAATTGAGTGGAAAAGATAGTTACTCTGGAAGCCTCTGAATGTTTACACAATAATCCTAACATAAAAGGAAGTGCTAAATATTGTCCAATCCAACCATCTCCATGTAAACTGAAAGGTTTGGCAGTATTCCTAAAACCTGAAGGAAAGTCTGTTACTGAAAATTTCCAAATATGGAAATATAAGTTATCCCTGCCTTGTGTGCTCTTTTAACCCTATAAAATTGGATACCTTGACTTCACCTATTCTTCTACTCTCTTTTCATCTCACAGAAGAGAGCAGCACTCTCTAAGCAGAGGGCCCTGCTCTGGTTATAAACACCTTGGTGGTGAGGGAAATTAGTGGCCCCTGCCAGAGAGCCAGAGAAGTCTGACAGATAAGTCTGGAAAAAAGAACAGGAAAGAAATACTCTTTTTTGAGCATCTAATATGAACCAGAAATATGTCACTGAATTGGTCATAAAACGTCATGGCCTATACTTTATTACTCTCCCATTAGCAATATGTACTCTTAGAGGCTCTGGAATTTGCTCGGTTAAGTAGCCCACACAAGGCAGAGTTCACATTTAAATCCTGGGCACCTAGGTCCAGCTATGCATGATAGAAGCTGAGAGGAGCCGATCCTGGGTAGATTTTCACATGACCCTTTTTGCCATTACTAGTCTTTTACCCAGTCTCCAGTCCCTCAAGGGCTTGGTGTCCTCTTGCCTGCTACCTGTCCACTGTTCCTGTCCTCAGCACTCCACCAGGCTTGGCTGCTCCTGCAGAGCGTCAAGCTTCAGAATGGTCTCTGGCTCCTCCTCTAGACACTTTCCCCAAAATGAGTCTGTTGTACTTTGACTATGAAAAAAGTTTATTATTACAGTCATTTATCAGTTCTTACCATTGACTAGCAAATATAATACAATGCAGTTAGAGAGTTGTAGATGAATTGTGCTGAGTTTTATTTGATAGCAAATCTAATTTATTTTCATATATGCTCAGACCTTTTAAGATTTCATCATATATAGTACTATTATTATGCTCCAATACATGCAGAATTAAAAGAAACCTAATAGTTTTTATGTGGGACTAACAAGCAAAGGGAATAACAGTTAACATTTATATGCTGAGCATTCCTTAAATTTCTTATCACTTTCACAGATTAAGAAACTGAGCCTTTCATATATGATATGATTTGGCCAATATTACACAGTAAGTGGTAGACTGTTTTATACTCCAAGTCTAGTCCAACAACCAAAAATTTTGTGTGCTGAGGAAATAAATGCATTTCTCCACTTTTCTTCAGCCCTCAACACCTTTTCCATGTCTGAGAAAGCAAGTCTTGGGACAGGAGGGCCACCCTGTCAGGCCACGTGTTCAGAGTACAGTGCTGTTTAAGAGCTTTCTCTAGGAGTCTGTAACCAGGGTTTTTATTTCTTCTCTTCATTTGATTAATGCTAAACTTAATGTTTTAAAATTTACTTTCTTAGTACAAGCCTACTGCTCAAAAAGTTTCAATCATTTTCATTGCTTCTAAGTTTTAATTAAGTCTAAAAGCCTTGGAACAATGAAAACATTTTCAGAAGAAAAGGAAACCAGCATTGTTACAATTAAGAGAAAGATATAGTACAGGGGCTTTCGTTTTTTTTTTTTTTTTAAGTTATATCATTTCAAAACATTTTTTTTCTGAAATTGAAGATTTGCTAAGAAGGTTACAGACTTGTCTGTCTGGATGTGGTTAGGCTTGAAGCATGTCACCAGGTACACTAAAAAGGCACAGTTAACCACTGGCCACTTAAAATGCAAGGAAAACAAACTGCCATCTAATAGGTCTTCTAAATGAGTAAAAGTATTTTCAAAAATATACAAGTGCCAAGCATTTATAGTTTTGAATTAAAGAAGCACTTTAGAATAAATCAATAAAATTAAAACAACTTAGGTCTATGTTAGACAAGTAAAGCAGAAAACCAAGGAAAATATTTGGATAATCAAGGCCAAAGTACACTTTTTATTACTTTAGCCTACAGTTTGGATATGAAGCTTCAATTCATAGTGAATTAGACATGTCTTCACTTAATACAGCAAAGTCTTGTGAAATAAGCAAGACTGGACATGGTTAATTGCACCATGATATTAACAAGGCTTTCTATTTCTCTCTCTCTCTCTCTCTCTCCACCCTCCCTCCATCCCTCCCTCTCTTTCCTGGTCAACCAGGTTAAGAATCTAAGAACATCCTCAGTCATTTCCCATGTCATTTATTCAGGTGTGGTTTACGTGTCCTCTTCTTTTATCCCTGGGCAGCTCAAACCGACTAGATGGTTCTGGAGGCCTATTTCCCTCTCT
>PVKH010027763.1:0-12957 GCA_004027955.1 Chaetophractus vellerosus | reverse complement strand
TTTGATCCATTTTGAGTTGATTCTTGTATAGGGAGTGAGATAGCGGTCATCTTTCATCTTTTGGTTATAGATATCCAGTTCTCCCGGCACCATTTTTTGAAGAGACTGTTTTGTCCTGTTCCCATGAACTTGGTAGGTTTTTTTCGTTTGTTTTTTGTTTGTTTGTTTGTTTGTGGTTTTTTTTGGTAGGTTTTTCATAAACCAGTTGGCTGTAGAGTATTTGCAAGAATTTTGTTTAGAAGTTTTGCATCTATGTTCATTAGAGAGATTAGTCTGTAATTTTCTTTTCTGGCTTTGGTACTAGGGTGATGTTGGCTTCATAAAATATGTTGGGTAATTTTCCATCTTCTTCAATTTTTTGGAATGGTTTAAATAGAATTTCAGTAATTCTTCTTGAAATGGGTGGTAGAATTCACTGTGAAGCCATCTGGTCCTAGTCTTTACTTTGTTGGGAGATTTTTGATGAGTGATTCAATCTCTTTAAATGTGATTGTTTTGTTAAGTTCTTACATTTCTTGTAGTGTCAGTGTAGGTTGTTAGTGCATTTCTAGGAATTTGTCCATTTCATCTAGGTTGTCAAAGTGGTTGGCATACAGTTTCTCATAGTATGCCCTTATGATCCTTTTTGTTTCTGTGAGGTCAGTTGTAACTTCTCCCCTTTCATTTCTAATTGTACTTGTTTGCATCTTCTCTCTTTTCCTCTTTGTTATTCTAGCTAGGGGGTTGTCAATTTTATTGATCTTCTCAAAGGTTTTGGTTTTATTTTCTCTATTTTTTTCTCAATTTCATTTATTTCTGCTCTAATCTTTAATATTTCTTTCCTTCTGTTTGCTTTGGGATTGGTTTGCTGTGTTTTTTTTCTTTCTAATTTCTGTAGTTGTTCAGTTAGATGTTTGATTTTAGCTCTTCTTTTTTAAAAAGGTATTTACAGCTATAAATTTCCCTCTCAAGACTGCCTTCCCATAAGTTTTGTAAGTTGTGTTCTCATGCTCATTTCTCTCAATATATTTACTGATTTCACTTGCAATTTCTCCTGTGACCAACTGGTTATTTAGGAGTGTGTTGTTTAGCCACCATGCATTTATGAATTTACCTCTTTCCTGTCTATTATTGATATCCAGTTTCATTCCATTATGATCTGAGAAGGTGCTTTGTATAATTTCAATCTTTTCATACTTATTGGGAGCTGGATTGTGACATAACATGTGGTCTATTCTGGAGAAAGATCCATGGGCATTTGAGAAGACTGTATAACCTACTGAATTTGGTTGCAATGTTGTGTATATGTCTGTTAAGTCTAACTCATTTGTCATATTGTTCAAGTTCTCTGTTTCCTTGTTGATCTTTGTAGCAGTTTGATATCGTTTATGAATTCCAAAAGTAGATATTGGATTATATTTGTAAACTGGTCTGTTCATCTAGGTGTGATTAAATTATGATTAGGGCTTTGATTGGGTCACGTCAGTAGGATGTTGAGTCCCTGGGGAGCAGGGACTCACAGAGAAACTGAACCACAGAGAAGGGAGGTTGGAATTTTGATCTGGAGCCTGGGGAAGTAAAGACACCGAGAAGGAGGACACAGTGGAGTTTCGGTCCTGGAGCCTAGG
Organism: Chaetophractus vellerosus; assembly: GCA_004027955.1. Lineage (NCBI taxonomy): Eukaryota > Metazoa > Chordata > Mammalia > Cingulata > Chlamyphoridae > Chaetophractus > Chaetophractus vellerosus. The sequence goes on along the minus strand of PVKH010027763.1, from coordinate 11,350 downwards.
AAGTAAACACACAGAGAAGCAGATATGTGAGGAAAGATATTCTATCCCTTAGACACAGCGAAGGCCCCAGGAAGAGAGACAAGCCAATCACCTGAGATTCTACAGCTGACCTTGTGGAGAGAACAGAGCAGCTAAGCCCGGAGAGGAGCAAGCCCCAGTAGACAGGCAAAACTTATCCCCGCCTATACAGCTGGTAGTGGAAGAAGCTGAGGCCGTGGAACCTTAAGAGGAAGAGGAAGCCTGAACCCTTGCAGATGTCAGCAGCCATCTTGCTCCAACACATGACAACAGACTTTGGTGAGGGAAGTAACTTACGCTTTATGGCCTGGTAACTGTAAGCTTCTATCCCAAATAAATACACTTTATAAAAGCCAGCAGATTTCTAGTATTTTGCATCAGCACCCCTTTGGCTGACTAATACAACCATCTATCTAGTTTTTCTATCTATTGTAGAGATGTCTATTTCTCCTTTCAGTTTTGCCAGAGTTTGCCTCATGTATTTCGGGACACCCTGGTTAGGTGCATAGATATTTGTGGCTGTTACATCTTTCTGGTAGATTGTCACTTTTATTTATATATAATGGCCTTCTGGATCTTTTTTCACTTTTTTGCATTTCAAGTCTGTTCTGTCTGATATTAGTATAGCTACCCCTGGTCTTTTATGGTTACTATTTGCATGGAGTATCTTTTTCCAACCTTTCACTTTCAGCCAGTTTGTATTCCTGGGTCTAAGGTGAATCTCTTGAAAGCATCATATGGATGGCTCATTTTCTCAGTGCATTCTGTCCGCCTATATCTTTTGATTGAGGAATTTAAAGGATTTATATTCAATGATATTACTATAAATGCATTATTTGCTTCCACCATTTTATTCTTTGGTTTTCATATGTCATATCTTATTTTTCATCTGTCTTTTTGTTACCCTTTGTGCTATTCTTTCTTCTATACTCTCCTCCAAGCCTCTCTCTTCTGTCTTTTTCTTTCAGGCTCTAAGGTTTCCTTTAATATATCCTGCAAAGTTGGATTCTTTTTATCGAACTCCATTAGTTTCTGTTTGTTTGTGAATATTATATACTCACCATCATATTTGAGAACAATTTTGCTGGATAAAGAATTCTCAGTTGGCAGTTTTTCTCTTTTAGTATCCAAATTCATCATACCACTGTCTTCTTGCCCTCATGGTTTCTGACGAGAAATCTGTACTAAGTCCCTTGTACATAATAATTTGCTCCCCCCTGCTGCTTTCAGAATTTTCTCTTTATCTTTGACGTTTGACATTCTGAGTAGAATGTGTCCTGTAGTAGGTCTATTTGCATTTATTCTGATTGGGGTATACTGTACTTCTTGGACATGTAAGTTCATTTCTTTCATGAGGTTTGGGAAATGTTCAGGTATTATTTCCTCAAATGCTCTTTCTGCCCCTTTTCCCTTCTCTTCTCCTTCTGGAATTCCCATGACATGTATGTCGTTGCGTTTGATGTTGCCATTCAACTCCCTGGGCCCCTGCTCAATTTTTTTCCGTTCTTTTCTCTGTTCTTATCTCTCTTCAATTTCAGCTGTTCTGTCTTCTGTATCATTAATTCTTTCTTCTATCATTTCAAGTCTGCTGTGCTATGCCCCTAATGTGTTTTTGGTCTCACTTATTGTGTCTTTCATTCCCATGAGCTCTGTTACTTTTTTTTTCAGGTTTTCAAATTCTTCTTTAAGCACGCTCAGTGTCTTCTTGATGCCATTTATTTCTTTGGCCATATTGTCTTTCAACTCAGTAATTTGATTTTGGAAATTTGTGTGCATCTTGTTGTTTAGTTGTATCAAATCCTGCATCTCCTCTGGGGCTTTGATATATGTCTTTTCTTGGGCCATTTCTTCCATTTTCTTGTATGCCTTGTAATTATTTGCTGATGTCTAGGCCTCTGGTTAGGATTGTGAGTTTACTAAGATGCTCAATTTCTCTCTCTTTTGTTGAGTTTTAATGGTGGGAGGCTATGTGTTACTGCTGTGTTTTTTTTACTCTTGATTCAACCTGTTTTGGGTCATTAGGATTGTCCCTGTTAGTTGCTGAAATCTCGGCCTCTGACCCAGTAATGGGTTGCAGACCCGCTTCCTAGGGCCTTGAGGAGGGAAGCTGTAAACGCCGGAGAAAGCCTTTCTTCCTTATTTAATTTCCTCACATACACTTCCTTGGTCCACCAGCAGATGGCGGTCTTTGGCAGCCCTCTCAGTTCAATGCCTGGTCAGAGTGTGTTTGCTGCAACACTGACTGGATCAATGTGACAGAGGTGCCTGCCTGAAGGCTAAGAGCCTCGTAATTCCAACTTTCTCAATAGCAGTTCTCCAACTTTTGCTGGAAACCCCCTCCCTTTACCCAGGCAGGAAATAATCCCACTCCCCTCTGTGTCCTCAACAACCAGTCCTGGTCAGTACAGCAGAGGAGATTTGGAGGGTGAGATCTCTTTAGTCCCGAGCCTGCTTCCAGGGAAAATAATGGCACAGCCCCATCCAGCCTGGAAGGGATTGTGGGGCACAGTAGATCAAATTTCTGGGTCAAAAGCTGAGTCAGCCTTAGACTGTGTCCCTCTCTTTCCTCTTTCCTGAGGAGGTGGATCCCTGGGGCCCCCTTTGTCTATAGCCACTGCCAGCCCAGAGGCCTGAGAGTTCAATAGTGTCTATATTGTGGGGGATGGAGCCAGCAGTAGTAGCCACGGCTTTTAACTCAGTTTTATTATCGCAATTTTTTTCCTTCTTCCCTCTCTCTTCTCGGCAGCATCCAGCCTTTCCCCTGGTGTCCTAAACCCTAGAAAAAAAAATTTCCAGGCCATTTCTGCCTGTCCTCTAGTTATTTTTCTGGGAGAGAAGAGAGTACCATATCTTTCTAGTCCACCATCTTCCAACAATGGGGATTTATTCATGCAAATTTTGAGGTTGGGAAACAGTCCAAATCAAGGCATCATCAAGGCAGCGCTTTCTCACCAAAGATTGTGGCATTCTGGAGTTGGCTATCAGTGATGCTTGTGGTCCTTAGCTTGTCACATGCCAAGGCACGTGGCAGCATCTCCTGGTCTCTCCCTTCTCTTCCAGGTCCCATTGATGTTCAGCCGCTTGCTTCCTGTGGCTTGCTTGCTCTCTCTGAATTTCATCTGGCTTATAAAGGACTCCGGTAATAGGAATAAGAAAAATCCTGACTGAGGTGGGCCACACCTTAACCGAAGTAACCCTATCAAAAAATCCTACTAACAATGGGTTCACACCCACAGGAATGCATTAAGTTTAAGAACATGTCTCTCTGGAGTACATATAGCTCCAAACCACCACAGAAAGAAAGATATAACAAATGAGGCAAGCTGTTAATAGTTGGTAAATCTGGGTTTCTGGGTAGGGAATATATTGGAGTTTTCCATATTATTTTTGCATTATTTTCACAACTTTCCTGTAACACTGAAATTATTTCAAAATTAAAAGTTCAAAAAAAGATAATGAACAGGCAAATCACAGAAGAAATATAAATGGTCATTAAACATGTTAAAAAGAAAACCTCTAAGAATTTAAAGGCATGTTTTCACACATGAAATACATATTATTTGTGCCTCATACTGGTATACAGGAAAAGGTACTTAATAACTGAGAATGGTATCTGGGAATCAATTTTGAAAACTGTATAACAAGTCAAACTTGCTCATACGCTTTGAGGCAGTTTACTAATCAGCATTCCTGCTTCCAAATTCAGCAACCCAATGCAAAATACTCTAATGGAAAAAAAGGAATGGATTGACTTGCAGAGGTAAAAGTTCCAGCAGTGCTCATGCTGGACCCCAGTGCTCAAAGATGACATTATGAAGTGCTCTCTCTCTCCACATCAGTTCTGCTTCCTACTCTGAAAGCTTTATTTTTCAGGCAGGCCTTTATGGTTCTATGATCTTAACAAGCTGGGAGAAAGAGGATTTCTGCTTCTCCAAATATTTTCTTTAAGATCTCTGTATTATGCCTCATTACAGCCATTGACATAACTGGGTCACATGCTCCTCTCTGAAAGAATCACTACAATCAGGGAAGAAGTTCAGCTTTCTGGTTGGGAGCTAGGTATGGGTTCCTTTGTGCCTAAATCAGTGCCTGAATTGAAGAGATGAAAGAATTTCCTTTCACAAAGGAAAATTCAGGTGCTACTTTCAGGAAAAAAGGAAATGGATACTGTGCACATATAGATGAAAGTTGTCCACCATACCCAATAATTTAACTTCTAGGAACCTAATCTAAAAAAACAATCAGAAAGAAAGCAAAGATTATCATGTAAGTTTTTGAAAAATAACAGTTGTATTTCTTATAGTTCAGAAATAAAAACAATGGTAGGGCAAATATTTTAGAATACAGTTATCATAAAACTACATACCATTTGTATTAGTTTCCTAGGGCTTCTGTAACAAAGCACCATGAACTGGGTGGCTTAAAACAACAGATATGTATTAACTCAAAGTTCTAGAGGTTAAGTCCAAATAAAGGTTTTGGCAGGACCATGGTCCCTCTGAAGACTGTAGGGTTCTGAAGATGGCTTGTCAACAGTCCTTGGCTGTGACATAATTCAATCTCTGCCTCCATCACGTGGCTGTATTCTCTTTATAGCTGTATGTGTCCAGATTTCCTCTCCCTATAAAGACATCATTCTTTTTCTTCAGGGCCTACCCAATTTGAGTTTGGTCTCATCTTAACTAATAACATCTTCAAAGATATTATTTCCAAATAGGATCACATTCATAAGATGTGGGTTAGAACTTGAACATGATCTTTTGGGGGGCACAATTCAGTCCACAACACTTTTATATATATTTGTTTGAGTGTATTTGTGTGTGGGTGCTGATAATTTTGTATTGTCACTGGGAGTGGAAAAGGAACCCAATTCAAACTGAGAAAATGATTCTCAAAGATGCATTTTTATAAATTTTATTTAAAAATTTTGTTAAACCATTGTCAAAAAAATGGGGAAGATCATAATAATATGCAAAAATGTAGGATAAAAACCTACATACAAAGTATAATCCCAGTTGTTTACATATCTGTATATGCATAGGAAAAAACTGAGGGGAATAGATGACAATGACAATCTTGGGTGGTGGAATTCAAGGGATTTTTTATAGGGGCATATATTAGTATTTACTAGGTAAAAACTCTGTTAAAGGGTTACAAAATGCAGCAATATGGTAGATATTAAGGTGCTCAATACCTACTGTGCTTAGATAACCTGAAGTAAAGAAAGATCTGCGTGCTAGTTGCCCCAATAAATTTAACATCATTCGAATTCTTTGAACTTTAGCATCTATATCAGTAAAATGAGAATAATAATGTCCGCTCTGCACAACTCGTGATTATGATGAAAACCAAATAGTATAAGTAAAAGCACTTTTAACGTTATGAAGTGCTATGAAATATAGCATCAAGTAACACCTTGAAATACATACGCCAGTGCAATCCTGTTCACTCTCCCCCACCAGCATATTGAAGGCTCAAACATTAATAACTAATAATTTCTCAGTAATCCCTCAATTTTATGCCTTCCTTTGGATTTTACCTTTAAAATATATAAATGGTGATAACTGACTATTTAATCTTATGGGAGGTAAGCCTCATCGATGTGAGGCAATATTGAACACCTGTTAGTTCCTAGCACATAGAAGACATGGAACAAATGGAAATTACCTGCCGCTTTTTTTTCTTATATCAGCCTGTTCCTTCATCAGTAAAATGAGTATGGTATGTATACACAGAGGTTTGGGGAGAGGTAGGTAATGATACCAAACAACTCTTTCCACTTTTCAGTTTGGATTTTTTCATGAAAGCCAAATCTTTTTCTCAGAACAGGACAATGCAGTAGAAATGTCCAAAAAAATGGCTTCATAGAGTGGACAATATGGCCATGCCAACCTGGGGTGACAGCGCATGATACTGCTCCACCTATGTGCCCAGAGGGAAGTTACTCTTATAGACTTGGGGGTCTCCTAACATACCTCTGCCCAGCCTGCTCCTCCAAGAAAACTGAGAACCTTAAACCCACATGGAATTCTCATGGAGTCCCACCGTTTTCCAAAATCCAGTTTCAATGCAATAACGGTTGGGTCAATAATGATAAAAGAAATTACTTGACAAAGGTATAGGCTTTCTGAATTTAAGACCTTCCTCTTCTGCCATAAAATTCAGGCTGCCCCTACGTTCTACTGTAGCATCTAGGGAAGTGTGGGCAGTATTCAGGTACACTGGTGACCACCCTTCCCTTGTTCTTGCCCTGTTCCTGTGACAATTCTTCAAGATTCAAGAAACGAAGAGAATGTTTCTTTACCCAAATTACTAGAGCCTGCCGAAAATCTTGGGCAGCTGAGAATGTAGCCTGTCCCCACAGGGTAAGAATGTATTAACCACCCAATAAAAGTTATTTTTAAAGTTTTATTTAAGGAACAACAGCTGGAGAATAAAGAAAAGCAAAGCGAAACACAATTCCTTTAGATGCACGCTGTAATCCCTCTCACACCAATCTCCGATGGCTCTTGGTGGGAAACACATGCATGTAAATGTTTAAGTCTGACCTCCCAAACTGGGAACTGGAGTACCCAGAAATAAAACAAACAGGAAATACAAAACAATCTTGTTTGATCAGATCTTTTTAGTTGTCCTGCATGATTACATTAGGGGAGTTTGACAAGAGGCTTTGAATTCCTTCATTGGATTTGGGGGTAATTCCAGAAAAATTAAAGAGACATTAAAATACCATCACATATAATGAGCTTCCTGCCATCTGTGCCAATCAACATACTGCAAATATTAGCAATGTGAGGTTTTCGTACAATTTCAGTCCTGTAGATAAGAAATCATCATTTGAGCAATGGGGAAAAAATTTTTTTGGCAAACTGCAAAGCCATGATATAAATAAATATTACTGTGATCTGACTGCATTTCATTAATCTCTAGGTTATGGGGGAAATTAACCCTACTTTTCATCACTATTTTAGTAATCCTACATTTTGAACATTAGACTTCCATATTTGTTTTTTAAGAAGACATTGCATTACCAGCTCGGAATCCACCATGTGTGAAATCAGTTCCTCCTTCAAGGACCATATCATATTGCAGTAAAAAGTATAAATATGCACACAAATATCTGACTACATGGGATGGAAATTGCTATGATGCTGGGAAATGTGGAAAGATCACATTTAATCAAGGGGCTTCAGTAAAGGTCTACTGGAGATCACCCAGACTTTGAGGAATGGGTACAGTTCTGACAGAACAGGAGGGAGCAGAATAAGCAAGGGCAAGAAGTGGGAAAGCAGTGAGCATGCTCAGAAAATGGCAAAGAATCCCTGAACACCATGAGGAAGTAAACAAAGGTTTTAAAGGAAAGTGGGTTCTGAGTCTGGTTCTGCAATGTTTGACATTCAACAAGTTGTGTACTATCTCTAGGCCTCTGTTTCCTCCTGTTTAAGACTGAGCTAGTAATAAGGGTGCTATAAGAAATAGACAGTGCATGTAAAGTATCTACCATGGTAACTAGTATAGAGCGAGTGCTCAATAAATGTTTAAAACAAAAGAGGATAAAAGAGAAAAAGGAGGAAGAAAGAGAGGGATGAAGGAAGGAAGGTGGGAGGGAGAGATAGAAGGAGAGAGGAAGGGTTTGTATAAAAGTCTAAGATATGAGGCACGTAAACCAAATCAGAAAGGGCAGAGATTAGCACTTTGGAAGATGCCTATATTTTGTGGGTGAAATAGGAAAAGGCATCTGAGGTTACACAATATGGTACAATAAGGATGGGACATGGGTTCAGATTTGAGTTCCACTAAGGTCTTTGTGACTGAAAAAATTCCTAGAACTTCTTTAGTGGAAAAATACCTTCCACATAGGATTATTCTGAAGAATTGGAGAGAAGATGTCTAAAAGCAGATAACAGTACCTTGCACACAACTAACTACCAAAAACTATTAGGATCCTCCTCACCCTCGCTTGCCTCACTTAGAGAAAGAGAAAGAAACAATGAGTTTATAAATGAAAGAAAACCGAGTAGTAGAAAACAAGGGAGTGACAATGGCTATAAAGGAATGGAAAAGGATAAGGAGTAAGACCGGAATGCTGTGAGAGTTATTTAATACAGTTATCATTCAACTTTAATATTTCAGCTTCAGTAGAGGGTTTGAGGAAAGAAGCCAGATTATGAGTTTGTAAAAGTACAAAATGAGTAGTAAGTTCGCATGGCAGCAATTATCGCCATTTAGTGTGTTCTTATCTCACGTCATGCCATGAAGCAAAGAATTAAGAAAAAATAGTAACATCCATGAGTAAGGTTAAGGGAGTTTTATTGTATTTTTTAATTTATCTGTTTATTTTGAGGAATAGATGACATGAAACCAAAAGGAAAACAAAGGAAAGAAGAGATTTAGGATGAAAGCAAAAGCAAGGACATGCCCTAAGAGAGATGAATTGAATCTGGACCACGGGTTAAAGGTTAATCTCAACAAAGAGATACATCTCCTTTTGAGTCAAAGGTTTTTTATGTTTGGAGAAGTTACGCAAGTATCTTGAGGGGGCGTGGAATAGGGGCCATGCCAGAGAGCATCAGTCTTCTGCAGAACCCCATGGGTGACTCCTATTGTTTGATACCCCAGAAGTGGATGTAAAGGAATCCCCAGTACTAGTGAGAGCTCTGTGAAAATAGTTGATCATTTGGTTTCAACAAATACATGAAGACAGAATAAGGTGATGGAACAGGAGAATGTGGAGTCAGCAGAATGAAACCTTGTAAGACCCATCGTTGGAGTGTCCAAATGTGGAAGGCAGGACACTGATTACAGAGAATGATTTCAAGTGCAAACTATAGATCCAAAAGTTTTGCATTTTCACTGGACTCTCCCTTGCTGGAGGGGTCCTCTGACCTTGGGTTTAGAGTTGATAAAGAGTTTCTTCGCACCTGAGGCTTCAGGGAGAGCTTACCTTCAAGGGAGTGGAGAGAAGTTTAATAAACTGCAAGTGGGGTGCCAAAAGGTGGCCCAAACTAAGGACACCAAACACGTAAATGGAATACTGAGGATAAGCCAGCACTTACCCAGCCAGTGAGCTACAGTACCAGCCAGTGAGAAGCAAGCCTGGGTACGTGCTGCAGGAAGAGTCAGCTGCAGCATGGCATGTCAGTAGGCCCACCGGGGGACAAATAGATCTGTCCAAAGCTTTTCTATGCTTGAGGATAGCTGAAGTGGAGTGGAGATAGTAGGTTTTGGCATTTGAGAAACTATGAGAGAAGAATGCTAGAAAACTCACTAATGGGTTTTATGAAATCTCCAGTGATGACAGCTGAGGCACGGTGGATGGACTGTTTAGCAGACTAAAGAAAAATTAATACAAACAACCAGCTTCCTAAATTAAAAAAAAAAAAAGATTGTTCACAGCAGAACGAAAATTGTGTAGGTATAACTAATATTAAAGCATATTACATATAATGCAACATATTACATTTTATACAATACACCATTTCTCTGTAGTTTCTGGTAGCTATCTACCAGATAATTCAGAAAAAATGTTACTCTAAAGTTAGATAAAGGGACATACACATTTTTGAGGGTGTTTGAGAGAAAAAAGGCCTACTCTAATTTCAAGGAAAATATAAATTCATTCAATATTTTGGAAACTGAATTGATTAATTTTGATTAAAAGTTATAAAACACTCCTTTACATTTATCTGGGAACTAGAGAATGATTGCTTTTTAAATAGATCAAAGAAAGGATACTTCTCAATTTGTGACTACTCAAATTGCACAGTTCAAAGGCTGGCCCTTGGTAAGCAAATATATATTTGTTAGGTTAAATTGAATATTTACTAAAATCAATGAAGACATAATTTCAATCCACAATTCTGGTGTGCAAGAAATGAAATTACTTTATTTGTTTATAATTTTAGGATCTATTTTAAGCCCGATTCCACCTTAAAATGTATTTTGTTCAATTCTATATAATCTCAGTAGTTCCACGTTCTTCTGTCTCCCTTGCTACCTTTCTCAAAGTGTTTCTAAGTACCAGAAACTTGTAAATAGCTGGACCTGAAGAAACATTGCGGTAACACACAGAAGGTGATGTAGCAGCCATCAAGTTGGGTCCAGGAATTAGATGTCTTCTGTCTACTTCCTGCATTGTATTTTTCCTTATATGGTCTTAAATTTAATGTATCTATCACAGGATTTCTCTGAGTTGTGGTTTCTATCAGATACTTCTGAATCACCCTTGGGCAAATTAAAAGTATTTTGCTGTTCCCTTTGCCGTACTGGATACCGGGAAATTGAAGTTATTTCAAGACCATATGCCTAGAAGTACACACACAACCACATTTACTTACCACTCCCACTCCATGCTCTTTGTGGGGCTCACTACAGGCTTGTTAATTCTCCAGCTTCACCCTGGAACTGACACCAAATTTCCTTCTGCTTTCAAATCCTCAAATGCTTCAGGATTTTCTATCTCCTGATAGCCCTCAATGAGGGAGCAGGGCCCCTACATTGTGGATCAAATCCCCTTGCTTTCCAGGCCAGGAATCTTCATTGTCTCTGAGGCAGGAAAAACTGACTCTTTTTTAAAAAATTATTTATTTTAAAGAAACTTTAGATTACATAAGTGTATATAAAAAATACAGGGGATTCCCATATGCCCTAAACCCTCCCCATCTGTGGTTCTCAAACACTTGTTTCTTAGGGTCAACATCAGGTTATCGGATATTGCAAGAAAAATTAAAGTTCCATTTTGGAAGTGTAATAGACTAAATAACTTGAACAGATTTGTAGAACTATAGAAATTTAGATAGAAAAGGGATCTTAGATATAGCTCAATACCCTTTTTGACAGATGATGAGTCTTGGCCCCTGGGGAGAAATATCTGAGATTTCACAGCTACTAATGTACCACTCAACATTTCAACTCTCAATGCCAATATTTTTTCTCTCTGTATGCTAAATTGTAGATTTTATATACATACATTACACACCCATACATGCAGAAAACAGGTAGTAGAAAAGTTAGCACATAAATAATCTAATTCAATTCCATCAACATCATTGGGAACCTCTTATGTGCTGACAATATCCTAGATACTGGGGATAATAACAAAGAAAAGGACCTGGATATTATCTTTCAGGAACTCAACAAGTTGATGTTGAATAACCCTTTAATCCCATTTGGATGACAGCCATAATCTTCCCACATTTAAAAAAAAGGCATAGCTATGTTCCAAGACAGAAAGCATATTCCTTTCTACCTATTTACTATGATGAATTGCAACTCAAGCAACTTAAACATATTCTATAAGGTAAAAGAAAAGAAACATAAATTCTGGTCAGTA
>PVKH010027762.1:0-12960 GCA_004027955.1 Chaetophractus vellerosus | reverse complement strand
GGGGGGGTGGCATATGGGTACTCATGGAATTTCTGTGTAACATTTATGTAATTAATGTATCCTAAAAATATATATAGATATATAAAAAATAAAAAATAAATTAAAAAAAGATAACTACAAAAATTTTCCCATAATTTAGGGCTCTTTGGCAGCTAAGTCAATATTTAAAATGTTAGGGTTAATATTCCTTTGCTGTTTTGCTCAACTGGGCATTATGTAGTGAATAATTCTACGTTCATACACCAAGATACTCTGATATCAGGCAGATAGGTTTCAGCCATCATTTGATTAAGATGCATCTGCTGAAAAGAAAAGCATTTACTGGGCTGCACAGTCTCAGGAGTGAAGTATGTATTCCATTTTTCCTAACTTTGCTAATATACTTTCTTCTTGTACTTAATTTTACTGTATCAGAAGTCACTTCTGCATTAGTGATGAGTATTTTCAATAACCTTGCCACTTCACCCGCATTGTACTGTATCCTCTGTCTTGCAGAAGTCTCATCTCCTCAAGTTACAGCTTTGTACAACCACTTTCTAATGATGATCCTTCTCAATCTCTGATTTTCATGTGGATTTTAGGGCTTGTGAGAGGTGTCAGACTGGCAAATGAAACTGATCTCTTTGTCCAAAGGGTGGAGAGAAGAGGCAGGCCAGCCTCTATGTGGTACCCAGCCAACATGGCTGCTCCTAGGGGAGAGGGAGATATGCTCCATCCATAGTTTCTTTGCCAGTGGTATCTTGGCAAGTGCCACTGTAATTATGTGTCTGCTAGTCTCAAGCTCCAGGACTAATACAGACGGGATGAACTAATAAGCAAAGAACTTCCCTGGGCTCCAGTCTAACTATTTTTATGTCCTCCTGTTTTACCAAAGTGACCTACTTCAGAAGCACTGCCAATACCACGGCTGATCTGGCTGCTGATGTTATGCACCTGTGTCTTCAGAAGATTAGCTACTTCGTAAGAGTCATTGCTGGTTTTGAGTGCTGACTTTTAAACTGAAGACATGGAAAAAGAAACTGCACAGTATATATCGATGAGTTCTTCTTTACTTGTATCTTTTGTAAACTGGAAGAAATGATTAAATACCAAGAATATTTGAGATCAACTTGTTTTTAAATAAATGGCACTGAGGAACTTGAACTATGAGTTGTGGGTTCACTGTTACAAAGTAGTGGTTGAACATAATTTAGTACTGAGATATGTAACCCCATGCAATTCTAGAATGAGGAAAGTTGAAGGGCAGAAGTATAAACTTAGTTTTTCTTTCTATCTTTTATTTAGCCCTGCAAATAGCATATTGAAATGAAATTTAAAGGGGTAATATGAGGAGGTTAGTAGACCCTGTGGTCAGTAGTTCCATAAAATATATTCTATGGTCAACTAAACATATAGTACATTAGAATATATTTTTACTCAATTTTCTACAAGGGGAAAAATGCTGGTAGAATTAGAGAGTAAACCTATTTTTTCTAAAAAATGGAAATTTTCCATTTAGAAAGGAGACTACATATTTATATTTACATCTATATATGTCCCATCCCTTTCACCTAGCAATTCCACCTTCAGAAATATATCCTATGGAAATATATGTGACACATAAGGATATGTGAACAAAGGGTTTTACTGTAACAATGCTATAAATAGGGAAATGGGGAATATTCTCAATATTCTTCAATAGAGAAATTGGTGAATAAATTAAGACACACCCTCTATAGAATATTTTGCACTTATTCATATTGATGGCTAATGACTTATAGTTATGTGCAATTTGTTAATTTTGAAAAATTGCAAAGAACTGAACATATGATCCTATTTTGATAATCACAATGATTTTTGAAAATCCTTTATACTTGTAATCCATTACTTTGTGTAAATAATGAGCGTGGAAAAAGGTATGGAAAGATACAGTGCAAGATATGGAAAACAGCCCAGCAGGGAAGGAAATGAAGAGGCCACAGGGAAGCTCTTTTTGAAAATTTAAAACCCTCCACACCCCCAAAAAAGATGTGCCAATTCCACCTACATGTTGGTATTATAGAATTACTTAAATATATCCTCCATTTGTCTGTTACATTTTTTTCCCACTAAAGAATAATTCCATTGATTTTCTGAGTCTATACATGCAGATCTATCTTTGGATGATGTCATAAAGAACAATTTGCTTTTATCATACTAGGTTCTCATGTGAGGCAAGTAAGACTGGGAACATCTTCCACAGGAGGTGTTCCAGGGAGGGCTGTCCTAGACGGACAGATAGTTGAATCAGGTGTCTCAAACTCACATGAGAGCTTTCGGGAAGGGATGTGTCCTCAGTTTGCATACCCTTTTAGAAATAAGAAAAAACTTCCCAGCACACATCCCCATCATCTCAATGGCCTGGTTTGTATCATATCCAATCCTAAACCAGTATTGCCAAATGGAATGGAATTATCCTGATTGGTTTCAGCTAAACAACATTCTATCCTGGAGTTAGGGAGAGGCCTGTGAAACAGATTGCTTCCCAGTGTCTGAACAAAATCAAGGTGCTTGGTTAGAAACCAGGTCCAAGATAGAAACAACCACTATAGGGTAGATAAGCAACAGTATCTTCCAGACCACTATTTTATCTACTTTGCTTAGGCTAGTTTGCTTGAATGTCTTCCTACTAAATTGGAAGTTCTTTGATAATAGTGTATGGGTCTGCTCTTTTTCTTATCCTTTGCATTTGTTTCTTGAAGGATGCATGTAAATGAAACTTAGTTAATATGATAATCAACAGTTTTACTATAATCCATTTTCCTATTACCCCATTGTGAAAATAACGATCCTCAGGTGTTTGACAGCTTGCTTAGTAGTGCATATTTCAAAGATGCAGAGATATTAATGTGCCATGGTTTCAGTGGTTTCTTTATGAGTTTATGCATGGCAGCGTGGTTGATTCATTAATTAGTTGAATTCAGTGGGAAAGTTGACCTTTAACTGTTTTTAACTGTAGAAATTGTATGTAATGAAAAAGAATGTGTTTCTAGGTATCACCTTAAAAACCTAATGATATCACACTTGATAAAACAATATCTTTTTAAAATGGATCATAACACTTTTTAAATACGGACAGTTCCTGATTTTTAAATTACAATGATGTTGCCAACATTTTCTTGTTTCCAAGTGAGATACTCATAAAATAAGTAAATCAATTTTTTGACCTTATCTTTTCTTGCACAAAATCACAGGTCTACGTTAACCATCTTTTGTCTTCGATTTTTACATTTTTCTTAATCTCCCTCCATCCTTTGAAGGACAAACAAAACTAGACATCTTTGCAAGTACTCTTTTTTTCTAGGTTATATCTGTGCACTTAAATTACTTACCATACTTATTCTCATAATTTTCCAGGCCATAATTATAAGTTCCAAAGAGAGAAGTTCTGACTTCTAATCAAAAAATATTGGGGGAGCTAATGGGTTCTAATAACAAAACAAACATTGGATTAATCTTTAGATCAATGGATTTCTGAAGAAGCAAATACTTATCTGTGTAGAGCTATATCATATTTGTTTTTGATATAAATTTTAAATCAATATTTATTGCATTTAAGTTATGCTAATTTTTGTTTTGAAAGTCAGATAATAAAAAATAAAACTAGCTGACAAAAGCTTATTTTATTTGAATAACAGGTTGTGGGTAGAAAATTGTTTTAAACATGTTTCATGATATGGAAGGCAGAATTATCAAGTCTTTTCCCTGTATATATTTTACAAAACAAATTTTATTTTAAACATTCAAATATTACCAAAAACTGTATTCATATACTTGATATTCATGTAATAGTTGACATAAAAGTGTTATGGGTCAGAAGTTCTCCTCAAGTCTTTTCTGTGAGAAGCATGTCATATTTGGCTTTCTTTCTTTGTCTACCCTTACTTAGAGTAATCGTTGAAGCCTTTTAACAAGATATTAAAAATAGAAAGTTCATTACTGGTAACTCTTAGCATGAACTTTACTAATGAAATAGTTAAAAATTTAGAAAAATAGACAAATGGTTTTTATCTGGGTGGGCCCAAAAATGCATTACAAACATTTATATTATTTTTTCCAAGATTGGAAAACCTCGGCCTGTCTCCTGAACTATGAAAAAAAAAAAATCAGTTTCAATGTTTAATGCTAAGGCATTCATGAGAGAGATGCAGTCATTTGAGAAAGCTGTGTTCAAAACAGAGGAAAATGAAAAACACAGCTTTCTCAGACCACTCCCTGTTTCCACATTCTCATATTGCAAATACAATATTTCCATTATCAGAAGATCCATTTTCAAGTCAGAGGTGCTGCTAAAACAGCCTAACCAGGAAAAAATAAAAAATAAAAAATAAAAAACACAGTAAAATAGTAAAAGAAATGCTTTGTAAATCATCCTTCAAAAGCTGCCCTGGGAGGAATGTGATATACCTCAGCATCTTAAGTGTTTAGCAAATAATTTCAGCAGTGCATTCTAAATGCATTCTCCCTCCTTTACCTAATTACTGAAATATGTGCTGCAGTTTGCAGAACTTCGCCACTGTCATAACTTTTCTTGAAGTTCAGCAAACCAATGATAATAAAGCTGTCACAAGATTAAAGGGGGCTGCAAGTCATTGCTTCTGACGTTCATAAGTAACATGGGAAATGCAAACAAGTATGTGGAGTTATTAGTAATATTATGGGCTTTGAATCCTTAAAACAGAGTGCTTAAGATATCTGCCTCTGCAAGGAGGGTGAAAATGAAGAAAATCCAAATTGGGTCCTCCTTTTGTCTAGTCCCGGAACCCAGCCTGAAAAGCAAAGTTCCATCAGTCTCCTTGGTATAGCATCAGTATGAAGCATGTGCCTCAGGTGCCCATCATCAGAAAAATTAATCTTGGTTATGGAGAAAAGAAAACTGTAAAACTTTACAAACAACCCTTTCCTGGGTTTCCTGGGGCCCCTTTCTGGCCTGGCCTCACGTCGCAGATTTCAGCGCCAGCTCTGGGCGTGGAGCAGCACAATGCAGTGTGGGGGAAGCAGAAAAACTCTCCTCCGAGGCTTTGCTGCTGTGTCAAAGTTTCTTTGGTTTATTTTTGTTTAAGTGAAGGATATTGAATTAGGGGAGAATATTTAGAGAAAAATACTATGTTGTTTTAAAAACTATGGGAAAAACTTCCATTTTATCCATTTTATCCATTTTATCCTTGAGATTTGTCCATTGTTATTTTTTGTTTTTGTTTTTGTTTTCTTATTCTCCTTTCTCTTTTCTCCTCTCACTGGGGGTAGAGGTGCATAAAGAAGAGAAGCATTGTATGTGGTGACCAGTTTTTCTTTGCTCCATGTACGTAAAGACAACACACTTATCTTTGATAATGATAGATTGCCAAAATACTAAGGTGATTTTTAAGTTTTCCTGTTCAAACACAAGATATTTTGTGCTGAATTTCAGGTATAAATTTGACCTCTGGAGATTAGTCATTAAAATAAAAAAAATAATTTGTAGTTGATATTCTAATAATTGGAAACCAGGATTTTTTTCAGGGACGTCTAGGCTCTATGATAAGACTGCACATAAACCTTCCTGATTTGTCCTCCTCTCTCTTGTCCTTAGAAACTGCAAGTTTGAGTCTGATTAATGCAAGGATGAGAAATTGCACAGGTGGAGGTGCTGGAGGTTTCTAGGGGAAATAGGATATGGGGGAAAGGGACTGGGTGTCCTGAAGCATTTACTCTAGTTCCAACTCTTCTAATAACTGTAATTACCACCAATTGCACATCTATCATGTACCAGAACCTGCATTAGGTGCCTCCAAGAAACAATTGCATTTAGTTGGGACTTAATTTTTATCTGCCATAATCTTATTGAAGAAAGCAGGTTTTTTTTTTTTCCTTCAGATGATTAAACTTCTTTAGAGTGAGTTTTATTTTTAATCTAAGTTCAGGACTAGCCATTTCCATTTAGGGTATTAAAGCAAATCTGAGTAATTGCTTATAAAGTTTGTTTTATAACTACCTACTGTGAAGATGAATGAACTAAAATGGATTTGAAGGAGAAAGTGTTTATTTGTAGAAGATCATGAATTCTTGGATAATAAATTATGGCTAGTCAACTAATGTTTTATTGTGTCATCAATATAAATTACTGTTGGTTGATGTGTTTAAGTTTAGGAGAAATCAGTGAGTCTAAAATAAATCAAATGAAAATAAATGAAATAATTTTGTACAATATATTGAATATACCAATCAAGTGTTTATGTTATCACTGGTTTAGTATTTAAGTTTAAAATTTTCCAGTGTCCTGTAAAGTTTGAAGGACAAGATTTAGAAACTACCTGCAAGGTCTCATCACTGTTGGCTTTGTTAAATAGCTTCCTGCAAGTGCTCCCTCCCCCCAAATTTCTCTCTATCTATGGAGGAAATAATTACCTGTTCACATTAAACTCTACCTGCCTTTTCAAATTATTCTACACTGTTTTAAAATTAAACCTAGAGAATTGTTATGTAAAGAAACCGTCAAATACAAAATTTCAGAGAAGCTGAATGGTAACTTTATATTCAAATCATTTTATTGGGTAGCAATAAGGTGAGCCAATAAAGTGACTCAAAAGTATCAAATAGTAATTTTTCAAAGAAGTGATAGTTATGTTTTCATGTTAATTTAAGGGAATTAACAGCTCCAAGATGCTCTAAGAAACACTGAAAAGTCAGATTTCAAACTTCTAGAGCAAAAAGCCTTCTGAGCATTCACTCTACCAGCCATGACTTTCCCTGACATGCTTGATGTGCATTTTCACATGACCTTTTCAGGGTTAGGAATAAGACTAAGAAGTTTTACCAATAAGGGAGAAGAAAAGAGTCAGGCAGAGGAGCAAAGCAGAAGTGTAAATAGAGAATGCAGTGTGGAATGAAGATATTTGAATCTGAATAGTGAGTTAATGATTCAATTAGTTTTTCACTTTGTCAAACTACATTAATCCTTCTTTACCAGGTCCCCATATTGAAAGCTTTTGAAAAGAAAAATGCAAAGGATCTTAAGAAAAATTCTAAGAGCCAGAGCCTTTTAAAATCATTAATGCTACCCAAATAAATGCTGCTTATTGGAAATGATGTGGATGCAGGGTAGATATTGTTTTAGGGATCTCAGGACTTGAATAGGCATAGTTCTAATACAGTAGTGGTGAAGTGTTTTCTCTCCAACAGAGGTTCACAAAATATGTACTCTAGTTTTAAAACATTATTTTAAGATAAAAAGTTGGGGAGGGGATTTGAAAATAGCAGACATATACATAATTAGAAAACTTCAAAAATAAATAATTACTAAATTGAAAGGAAAAATGACAAAATTGAGAGGTGTTTTGTTGTTTTGTTTAAATTCTGTTCTGCATTTAAATCTTCTTTTTAAATCGATAAACTCAGGGATTTAAAAACTCAGATTTAGATTTATCATTGCCATTTTTGGTAGAAAAGTTTGCTGATAATCATCATCAAAAGCATTTTATTAAAGATTTAGATGTACCTGATGCTAGCATAACACATTAAAGGGGAAGTCCCTATCCTGAATACTTACAATTTAACATATGTTAAGTTGATTCAGCACATATATTAAGGGCATGAAGAGAAATGGAAAATTGCTTAAAGAAAATTACTCACAGGATAGTGAAACACAACTAATGCAGTGTAATGATATGGGGTCAAATTGCCATTTGGAATTAATTAAGATTCTGAATTTTCAACAGACAGGTTTTATTTCAAGTACAAATCAAAACTCAAACTCTATTAAAGATATGGTAAAGGTCTGTTGGAATCTGCCTTAGTGAAGAGATTGAGTTACTTTTAAATTAGACTATAATTGTTTCTATGTTTATGTGTAGATGTGTGTATTAGACAATTTTTTTTTTCTTTTAGTATGCTGGCTGAGTATTTTCAGTGGAATGTCATTATTATCATTCAGTTCCTAAGTGATTATTTTAGTTAATTATTCTAAATGTAAGAGTCAGCTCAGTCTAGTTCTAAATTATCATAAAATCAGAGAAACAATTACTTCTTTGACAACTTAGAGCTAGCAATGAATTTAATGGAGATATTTTAAAACAGTACAAATCTTGGAATTTGCATGTATTGAATAAAACTAAATAAGCAATCTCCTCTTGTTTGTTAAAGGAGAGTTTATCTATTAACAGGAATATCAGGGGCTCTTTTGAATGGAGTGACTTTTATAATGTGTTTTAATATACAAAGTAATTTTCACATACAATATCTGATTTAAGCTAGAAATTACTCTATATTATATGAGGGTACCAAGATAATAAATCATGCTTTATAAGTGTAAAGTTAGAATCAGGAAGATCAGATGTGCAAATGAGATAACTGAATGAAAAGAAACAAAATTTAGGTAAAGTTGGAGGTGTGATTCGTGATTGATACAAATGAAAGAAATAGTGACTCTGATATTACATAACTGGGAAACTGTGGTCAAGAGCATAGATTCTGAAATCTCACTGTGTAGCTGATTTGAACAAGTCATTTAAATCCCCTGACTCATTTTGCTCATTTGAAATGTGGGACTAATTACAGTTCTACCTCTTAGGCTTGCCCAGAGGATAAAAGGAAAAGATGTATGTGAAATTCTCAAGTCGGTGTCTGGTACTTACCAAGTGCTCAATAAATCTATTATTATCTAGATTCTCTTGGACTAAATATACTATGTAAATTTTTCATTTTAGGGTAAAAAATTATGACTCCCCTAGGACATGCAGTAGAAGGGTAGGAGGGAGTTATTTGAGGGCATTCTGTGGAAAGTTCTGGGAGTCTTTTTCAAATAGGGAAAGAGGGGAATGCTTTCGAGTTAGGTATTAAGAAATAAATCATGTTGCTTCATTTATTAAGTTTTGGGAAATAAATTTTTTCACTTCTGTCAATATCTCTAGAACTCTTTTCATATCATGGTTTTCATCAAGGTGTTATTTTATTCTTTAAAACTTTGCTTTTTAAATACAAGCAAATGGACAAATGTGCGATTTCAGAAGTCAAGATTGTGTGTAAAACTCTAATCCAGACAAAAGCCTTTTTTCTTTAATGATAAAGTTTGAGAAAATAAGGTTAATATAAAACTCAATATATGTGATTTTTAAAATACTTTCAAATATATCGTTATATACCCATTCATTGTAATTGCCAAGTTAATGATGTGTTAGAATCATTTTTTTTTCCTACCAGTCATATATTTCCTATATCACCCATTGAAAAAAACTGCCTAGGAATCAATGGCCTCCCCTTTTTTTCCTGGCTCATATTTGGATTATTGCACTCCATTTTGCCTCATAACAGCTTTTGGGGCGATCAATCAACTTTTCTTTCTGATCCCACAACCTAGTGTAAAATGAGTAAGTAACTTGTCTTTGATCCCTACAGAGCAATTAGGCTTAAAAAATTTTTATTCTATTATCCTATCAATGTAGAGTGTAGAGCATAGTTTATAACACACAGTTCCTACAAATCTCACCAAAATATTCCCCCAGAAACTCCTGTGCCAAACATTTACAACTTTCACCAAATTAATAATCCTTAGCCTCTTTGAGAAAACAATTAGAAATGTGGGACTGATTAACTTGCAATAGGTTTTTATCAAAGTGACTTTAACAAAGACTGAATACTTTCTCTTGGATAGATCTTTTTTTTTTAAAAGAAGGACACTGGAAGCAAAACAAAGAATACAGAAATCTATAATTTGTGAGTGTTCTTTGAAGCATTGTAAAACTTCATCAAAAGATTTTAGTTAGGGCTGCCTTTTGCTAAATATTAAATCATTGGCTGAAGAGTTTCACAAACAGTCTGAATGTGGAATACTAGTTTTTGGTCTTTTTTCTTTTCTTTTCTTTTCTTTTTTTTTTTTTTTTTTTTTGGTCCAAGGCAAACACTTTACATCCCTGTCTCCCAGATTAAAAACAGTTAAAAAAGAAAACACAAGGCCCATCCCTCTCTTTCAAATAAGAGAACCACATTCTTTCATTACTGCATAGTGATCCTCTCAGAATTAAGGGAAAAGGGCCAAGAGAATGTAAAACCAGAAAACTTCAGGCCCTGGCCATCATAATTATGGTTCCAAATATTAAAAGAAGCAAGGATCACAACTGTAAACAGCAGAACTCTTTCTGTCTAAATCTGGAGTCATCATTTATGTCAAAACATTCCAGAGATAAAAACTCTTTATTTTAGCTTTCCTTTCTAATTTTCTCTTCCCCATTGTCCTTCCCCTGGAAGAAGGCTCTTCTTTCCTGAGAAGGTTGCTGCCCCTGCTTTAGTCCTTAACAGGTGAGACACTGTATTTGTGCCTTTTCATAACAAAAAGAAAACTTACTTGTAGTTCAGGAATGCCTTTTCAGCATTTCCTGATATCCACGCCTTTCTCGGCTAATGCGTTTTTCACCCAGATTGTTGATGAGAATAATATATGTTCAAGACTGAGGTTTCTGTGGTGCCATTGGTAATTAATTGTTCTTTTATGAATAATTCTTTAGAGGAAGACATTGATGAAGAACAGCAGGCAGCCCTCCAGGTTTGCCCTTATGGTGCATTTCTTTTAGACAAATTTTCTTTGCAAATAATATTTTCTGGCATTATACCCTGTTTGACACTGTTGAATGCTTTTGGTTGAATTCTTTTCTTCTGAGTCTTAAAAACTTACATGGGCTTTTCAGTTATCTCCTGGCAATGCAAAGTCCGGGCCAAGGCATAGTAGTCCACTTATCTCTTTGTACAACCCCAAAGGTTGGAGCAGCGTGGGCATATTTGCATTACTTTGAAGACCAGTAGTGGGGGTGAATGGAGAGTGAGTAAAGCAAGAAATATTTCAAAGGAGTTCTTGAACTCCACTTGGAAAGCGTTTTATTTTGTATTAATTTTGGACCTCAACGCACATGTTCCTCCTAACCACCAGATAAGACTGACCCCAAAAGGGTAGTCATCATCAGTGACTGCACTTTATAAAAATTCAAAGGTCATATGAAGTTAAAGATCCATCACAGTTCTTGAGAAAGAGGAAAGGTAGACAGGAGGTGAGAGGGAAAAAAGTTACTAATGATACAAAACACTTTGAAGATGAAAGGCCCTAGCCAGTGTTAATAATGATGATGATAACCATAATAACACACTCTTAAACACTTAGTTAGCTACCTCCTCCACAACATTTTTGGGTTGTTGGATAAAGTGGCTTTGCTTAAGAAAGTGGCACACTGGCTGAAGAAGAAAAATTATATGTGCTTAAATCATTAGTAGGTGTCCAAGCCAAAGTCTCAAGGACCCTTAATGTTCTGCTTCAAAGAGGTTGGTAAAATAAGCATGGTCAGCATGAGTGGAAAGGTAAATACTGCAATACAACTCCTACCTGCTCCACCAAAATTGGTAAAGAATGATGGAAACATTTGTCATGTTTTGCTATAGAAACACTTTATTATTGCTGTGGCTTAACATGGATTTCTTTTAAAAATGAGTCTCATATAATTTTGATTAAAAGATATGGCACATGCTTTTTATAATTTATTAATTTTAACCATCTCCATACCCTTCTGCTATATGATTTTCCTCCAGAACTATTACTAATCTGTCATTGGTAGGATCATGTCCATTGTAAGACTGCTGCAGCAGGGTTTAAGCATTAATTATGCATATTAAAAGAATGATCCACTATCATTAAGTTCAAATAAGGCAAACTAAAATAAAGCTGAGGGGAGTGGATGTAGCTCAGTGGTTGAGCACCTGCTTCCCATGTACAAGGTCCTGGGTTCAATCCCTGGTGCCTCTTAATAAATAAATAAATAAAGATAAATAATAAATAAATAAATCTAAGTTAATAAAACTCTCCTTGATGAATGAACATTTCTTTTTTTTCATTGTAAATTGGTTTTAGCTTAATAAACTTAAAGCTTACACTAGTTTATAAATTCAGCATTCTGAATATTGAAATTTAATAAAATGTAATTTTTCATTATAATAATGCCTATTAACTAATTTTAGTTTGGAATAAAGTATTTCCTTGTTTGAGTAGATCCTATTGACCAATTTTCAAGATGATTTCTGTAAGTCTATATACACACCCCCTCACACTATAAGGAAGGGAAGGGAAAGATTATTCTTCAATCCTGATCCCTTCTTCCACGAGGAAGAACATCTTTAATGGGGCACTCATGGTGTCTTGTAAAAGATAGGCAGGATATTGTGGGACTCGGTGAACTTGGATAAATATACTAGCAGAAGAGCTAGTATCCATAGTGAGGACTTTAGCATACAAGTTTGTCTGTCTTCATCTTGAGTTGCATGGGTGCTAGAGACCTAATAAATGTGTCCAGGTTCCCAGGGAAACTTTGCAAACCCAGGTATGCTGTAGAAACCCTAGAGCAAGGATTCCATGGGAGAAAGAGATTTTCTAAACAGGTCTTTTTAGGCATTGGGGGTGGTATAAAATTTATTTAAACTGCAAGATGCTGAGTTCCATTTTCAAAGCAGAGCACAAATGGAGTTCTAGAATTAAATTGTCAGTGTCAGTCATAGGAAGGCAGTGCAAAGAGGAAATGGAAACCAAGAACTTCTCAATATAGTGGTGGGGAAAGAAAGTCATCTGAAAGAGGACCTATCACCATTGCAAATTTCTAAACATTGCAAGACATCATCAGTATCTCAAATGCAACTCTATGGAAGAGGAGACTTTATGCTCAGGTTCCCCCCACCCTCTCCCAGACAGGGTAAAATTGTGTGCAAAAATTAACATCTTGCTCAGAGAATTCTCCCAGTTAGATTAAGTTCAAAGGCAATTAGCATAGACTGACTGGCAACCTTTGGAGGCTAAAACCAAGAAAGTTTACAATTGTCCTATTTCACTCAAATATTTCTGAGTTTTTGCTACATCTTTGGGAACATCACACACTATCTTCAGTAATACAAGTATGTCTTGGATTTTCACTGTAATAGCTGGCGAATGGCTTACTT